>JAODLC010000071.1:883072-902149 GCA_026781145.1 Hippopotamyrus pictus | reverse complement strand
CAGGCGGTCTATCATTTTTAGTCCACCTCTCTTCTGGAGCTGCTTCAGCTGGACCAGGCGGTCTATCATTTTTAGTCTACCTCTCTTCTGTAGATGCTTTTTTTCTTAGCTCCACTATTTCTTTGGGAAATTGGTCATTGAGCCCGTATGTAGCACCTTTCAGCTCCCTTCCTTTGCTTTTAATTAATTCTTTTTGTTTTCTTCTTTTTTTTCGAATTCAGCAACGATTGCTCTAGATCTTCTACTGTTCGTGTTTTTGGGTCTGAGGCAGTGAACTCAATTAAATGTTATTTTGTTTACAGTGTCCAGTGGTCATTTCAAAGCTGTTTGCATAAAGTGCTTGATTCTCAGGAGCTAGATTAATTGTTCTATTGCAAGTTTATTATAAAACCAGTTGCCTTAGTTTACTTCTTGCTGTCATTTAATGAAATTCACCCATACAGCCAGCTCGTCCTTTCCCTGAAAGCTGGAAGAATTTTACTTTATTTTATAGGTTTATGGCCCCCCACAACCCTGGCCGAGATAAATAAATCAATAAATCAATCAATCACTTATTTTATTCTACCACTAAAGAATAAAAAAATTTAATTCAGAACACTCATATAATATTCAAACAACTTTCTTCTAAAACTAAATTGTAGTAAATAGTCATGTGTAATAGTTTCTATTATTAAGGAAATGGGAGAATCGTGCTCCTATTGCTAAAAAGAACAGAAAATATTTGCTGCAGATGTGTCCTGCTAGTACAATATGGTCATTCCTACTTTCATGGATACAGTATTGCACTGAATTTCTTACTCATTAAGAACAACTGGTTTCAGTAATGAAGTATTAGACTACATCTATGTTTTTCCATGTGCCACTAATGACTATCAAGTGCTTTTAACCGAAGAACCACATCCGTTTAGAAGAGAAAAATGTGGTGCAATTTTAGGGAAATTACTTCATTTGGCAAAATGAGTGTTTGAAAGCCTTGGGGAAAGTGCTCTAAAAGCATAGCTAGTAGGCAATTTAGTGATAAGTACTTTGCAAATATACTTAGTGTCTCTGTCATTCAGATGTGCAAGAAGAAACACAAAACTCTGAATTATGTGCTGTGTGTATCTGTATGAGTGTATGTATCTGTAGCAAAATATGTAAGCGGTGTGGCGATTTTCAAAAGAATTTCTATAATTCCATAAAAAAAAGAAATAAATAAACAATAAAACAGAATATCATAACCCACAGCACTCCATCCAAAAAACAAAGGCTTACTATTCCCAAGGCCTGCTCCAGTACTCCCAAATACTTCCCAAACAGTTGTGCGTAAATCCATGCTCCTTTGCTTTATAGAGCCAAATCAACAATCCAATAACTTAGTATAGTCCAGGCCTTCCTAAAGCCATCCATAGTAAACCTCGCCCTCTAGAAAGGGGAGGGGAACATTAAATCTTTGAAATTCACCAGTGAATCATTACCAATTCACACTGCCGGTCCCACAAATATTTTGCCTGTGTTGTACAGGTTATTGTGTACTCTCTTTACTGGTTCAGACTCAGTGTTCATCCACTCAGGTAAGAGAGCGGCAATCGGGGCATCACAGCATTCGTCTCCAGGATACCACTCTAGGCATCACCATCTCCATTTTCCCCTTGTCTCTCAGGAACCCTTCCTAATCAGACTGAGATTAATCTATAGTGTATAGGGAATAGTGAACAGCTGCACCTATTCAGTCACAGGGGTGTCAGAACCAAAAACTCAGCCCTTCAAAGGACACCACAAAACCAGTCAAAACAATAATTTACTTTGAATTGATCTAGCACCAGGTCACCAGAGAGAAGTATACATGATTCACAGAAAACAGATGCCAGAGTCCTCTTGTTAAAGCCAAACATTTACTGTGGCATAAAGCACAGTAAATTTGTTTTCGAGACAAAAGTCCAATGATTAACTTAAATGGGTTCCAGAAAAAAATAGCTTTATTCATCATATCAGAGGACACACAGTCACATACAGGTTAAGAACAACTCACCAAAGTGCATATTCTTGAACTTAGGAGGAAATGCATGTAAACATGAAGAAAACTTACAAACAACATACACCCAGAGCCGAAGAGCAAGCACTGAGCTGCCGTACGATCACACTGTGGGCGGTGAGAGCGTGAAAGCGACTGGAAGTCATTCATTCCCTACGGGAAGCCAGGCCAGGCAGTGAGGAGCAGCGAGATGCGGGTTTCCCCCCCCCCGGTCCAAAAATGTGCTGACGATAATTGGAGTTACCAAAATGCCTGTAGGGTGTCCATGTGTGACTGAATGGTTTGTGAGTGCGCCCTGCAATGGGTTTGCACCCTATCCTGGGTTATTCCCTACCTTGCACCTGTAGCCTCCAGGATAAGCTCTGGACCCCTATGACCCTGAATAGGACAAGCGGTTAGAGAAAATTAATGGATTTAAGTTTCACATTATTGCTAGTTATTTATGATTATTGCGTTACCCTTTACATTATCAGCACCTTCATGATACCATCAAAATGCATTCAGATAACATTCATAAGCGGCATGTAAGTGTATCTTAACATCCTAACACACTTTTACAGCTTTAGTATATACACTGCTCAAAAACATTAAAGGAACACTTTGAAGACACATCAGATCTTAATGGGGAAAAAATAATGCTGGATATCTATACTGATATGAACTGGGTGATGTGTTAGGAATGAAAGGATGCCACATCGTTTGATGGAAATGAAAATGATCAACCTACAGAGGACTGAATTCAAAGACACCATGAAAATCAAAGTAAAAAAGTAATGTGACAGGCTAGTCCATTTTGCTGAAATTTCATTGCAGCAACTCAGAATCGTACTCAGTAGTTTGCATGGCCCCCATGTGCTTCTATGCTGGCTTGATATATGTTCCTAATGAAACAACAAATGGTGTTCTGAGGAATCTTCTCCCAGATCTTATTTCTGATTTTGTGAAAAAGGATTTAGCCTCCCTCTCTATCCCAAACCTGCAGCATGGGATAGTTCACCCTGCCTGACTTCTGGAAGCGACACGTCTTCGACGCGGAACCTGGAGCAGAGATGTTTCTTCATGAACTAAAGGCTTGCAGTCGAGAGGCTGGGGCAAGTGTGACAACATACAAAACATAGTTTTGACTGTGATGTTAGGATGAGTGAACCAGCTAAGCTCTGTGGCTCCTTTTTAGGGCCCAGCCTCATGGGAGGGGTGGGTGTATTTCAGTGGGGGAGGGACACTCAGTTATATTTACATCATTCTAAGGTATCCATTTTTAGTTATGCTTTATTATTTGTTAGCAGTCCATTCATGTCTTTTGAACTCAGCTTGATTGATACTATAAAAACATGTCCTCTGAACTTCAGTTTACCTCTTGGAATGTAATAGGCTTAAACTTGTCAAGCTAGAACAAGTCATGAGTAGGATTAGACACCTAAAGGCCAAAATTGTTCTCCTCCAGGAGACCCATCTGACCCCTGAAGATGTAGTTAAAGTGAGGAGGAGATGGCTAAGTCGAGTGTTTTCGGATTCTTTCAGTTCACACTCACGTGGAGTAATCACTCTGATATGTAATTCTGTGCCTTATTAGTGTTAAATAAGACAATTTTGGTAGATACCTCATTATTCTGAGTGAAATTTTGTCAATTAGGTTATTTCTGGTCAATGGATCAAACGATGACAACCCATCTTTTTTCAGATATTTATTTTTACTTCTAGCTACACTGCCTGGCAATTTTATCATAGGAGGGGATTTCAATTGTGTACTCCAACCTGAGATACATAGATCTGCTGGGACAGATATGCCTCTCATCATCAGACAAGAAAGGAGTTACTGCAGTGTATCAAAGATTTTAATTTAGTTGATGTGTTTTTTAGGAGAGAACACCCTGATCGGTTAACTTTCTTTTGTTACTTGAGTACTTGTCAGACACTCTCCAGAATTTATTACAATTTGGTCTCTACTACCCTAGTGTCTACAATTTCACGTTGCTAGTACAATAGCATAATAATTTCGGACCATGTGTCAGTGTCACTTACTTTGAACCTGCCTTCCTCCCCATTGCTCCCCAAGGTGGTGCCTCCAGTCATTTTAGCTTAGGGACCTGGAATTCATGGAGTTTATTTGCCTCAGATAGCCTCAGACAACAAATTGACTATTATTTTGAATATAATAAGGCATAGAATGTAACAGTGTAGGAGTGCCCTCAGATAGCCTGTTTTGGGGAAAAGGTTCTGGATTTTTCCAGTTATATAATTGGCAAAGAAGTTTCTCTTAACCCCAAATTATGTTTATTGAAGATTTATCCAGATGGGTTTGCAACCTCTAAAAATGTAAGGTACATACTCAACATCTGCTTTTTGGAAACCAAATGATGTATAGCCTGCTCATGGAAGAAACAAACTATTTGTGGAATTTCACAATGGTTGAACAGAATGTCTTCCTACTCTGCTTTACAGAAGATAAGTTATACATTTATATTTACTTTAGTTCTGCAGACAGAGAGAGCTTGGGAAGGGTCCAGACATTTGAAGGAAAAAATGACATTGGCATTCTCTGTTTAACTGGAGCCAATTTAGGTTGTATGTTGTTAGGTATGTTTTAATATTTAGCTTTCAAACATTAAAGAATAAGGCAGACTGCATACTTATTTTAAAGTGCTATATTTTTATTTTCACATTCTCATTTTAAAAAGTGTAGTCAAACAAAAGCAAAACACTTTTATGACTTATCTAAAACTTGTTTTATAAAAAATGCTCTAAAACCAACATTGGTTCAATTTTCAAAAGTATATAAATTTGATTTTTATTAAAGTTACATATTGTCAATACAGTTACATTACTGTCACAAAATATTTGTTACTTTTAACACAAATACATATTTACAATTTCAAAATACTTTGTTACATACTTTCCATTGATATGTTCTTTATCATATGTACTACAGACTAACTATATTTTTAAATGACCGCATTAATTAGGCATACACATATGATCAGCAGCGACCTCCTGTTGGTTTTTAACGGAACATCCTTTACAACAGAAATAATTGCTTTTGAGACAAAATCATTGACAAACGGAAGTAGCTTATGACGTGTCTATTAAGAAAACGTGTTTATAAGACCATATCATTTGAACAATGTTCTCGGTTTAATTCAGGAAACTGACAGAACAAGTTCGCCATTTTGTCTCTGTCATACAGAAGTAAAATTGACGCAGAGCCAAAATGGCGCTACTGCTGAACCAGATACGTCGTGAAGACCGACACTGAACGACAACTGTCAAAACCAATGAATGCTATTCTTATTCATTCAACTAACCAGTAAAAATCGATGGGTGGGATCATTAAGGTATTGTTTCAAAATGGCAGACAGCTATTTTTTGAAAAGGAGCTGTGAGTAATACAAAACGAATGTAGTATTTTGTGTAAAAATATTTAGAACGTATTTACAGTAACTGTGTTATAGTATTTAGTGGTTTAAAAAGTTAAAGTGGTTAATTGTGTGTACAAAGCGGACAGCGCAAAAATGAAGGGCAAAGAAAGATCGCCGGTGAAAAAGCGCTCACGGGTTCTGGATGATATACGCGATAAAGGAGGAAGCCACCCTGCGAGCAAGAAAATAGCGACTATTTCTGTTTCTGGGTGCAGTAATAACGGTAACAGCTCGGCAAAAAGCGAGGGCAGCTCGACGCGACGGAGTTTACTGGGCGAAAAGAGGGAAAGTCGTGATTTCGACGGACATGCTTCCAGCCGAACCGGGAGTAACCACAACTACACCAGCCCCGTTGCGAGCTCCAGCAGTAAGAATCACAATCCGAGCCTTACCCTCGATCCCCTCACTACAAGGACCACTTCCCGGGTGGAGCCTCGGCCTCCGCTCGCTGCTGCGGAGAGTGAGTACAAAACGCTAAAAATCAGCGAGCTGGGCTCCCAGTTGAACGACGAGGAGGTCGAAGACGGGCTATTTCACGAATTTAAGAAATTCGGCGATGTGAGCGTGAAAATAAGCCGGATTAACGATGAGAGGGTGGCTTTTGTGAACTTTCGGAGGCCCGAAGATGCCAAGGCCGCGAAGCATGCCCGCGGGAGGCTAGTACTTTATGACCGCCCATTAAAAATTGAAGCTGTGTACGTTAATAGGAGGAGAAGTCGTTCTCCTATAGAGAAGGACCCTTATGTTGCAGTGCCAGGGCATAGACATTTGCACACACAGAGACCATTGTCACCTACTACTCTTGGGTACAGAGACTACAGGCTACAGCAGTTAGCACTGGGCCGTCTTCCACCTCCACCTCCTCCACCTTTGCCCAGAGATTTAGAGAGGGAACGGGAATACGCCTTCTATGAGGCTAGGGCACGTCCAGCCTATATTGCTGAAAGGGCTGCTTTCCGCGAAGAGGAGTTTATTTCCCCTGAGGATGACCAAAGAGCTAACAGAACTCTCTTTCTGGGTAACCTTGACATCACTGTCACTGAGAATGACCTTAGGAGAGCCTTTGACCGTTTCGGTGTTATAACTGAGGTGGACATCAAAAGGCCCAGCCGTGGACAGAGTAGTACTTATGGCTTTCTAAAATTTGAGAACTTGGATATGGCACATCGCGCCAAGATAAGCATGTCTGGCAAAGTGGTAGGCCGCAACCCTATTAAGATTGGTTATGGCAAAGCCACACCTACCACTCGCCTTTGGGTTGGAGGCCTTGGGCCTTGGGTTCCCCTGGCAGCCCTGGCTAGAGAATTTGACCGTTTTGGCACCATTAGGACGATTGATTACAGAAAAGGGGACACATGGGCCTACATTCAGTATGAGAGTTTGGATGCTGCACAGGCAGCCTGCACCCATATGCGGGGCTTTCCCCTTGGAGGCCCAGAAAGACGACTCCGGGTGGACTTCGCTGACACAGAGCATCGTTACCAACAGCAGTTTCTGCAGCCCCTGCCTCTCCCACACTATGACCTTGTGGCAGAGTCCTTTGTCCACAGGGGTGCGCCAGAGGCCTTACGAGTGAGGGAGCGGACTCCACCACCTTTGCATTTCAGAGAGAGGGAACTCTATCCAGGGGTTGATTGGACTTCGCCCCCAGTACGTGAGCGAGTTCGAGCAGCAGCATTTGAGCCTCTCGAGCACCTAGAGCGGGAGCGACGGCCACGGGAGCCTTGGTCACTGGAACGGGAGCTGCAAGGCCGAGACGCATCTCGCAAGCGACGTCTCTTGGAAGATAATCGGCATCTGGAGCCATCTCCAGACAGCAGCGAAAGGATGGGTCGCCGGCGTCACTGTCCCTCATTGGAGCGTAGTCCTGGTGGCAGCAGCAGGGACGAGGGCCGTCTCAGTGACTCGGACCAACCCTTACGCTCTGACAGAACTACTCCAGCTCGGGAGCGCCATAATAGTCTGGACCGTGTTCCTGGCGAGAAAAGACAAAAGAATCATGCACTGCCAGAGATGGCGAGTTCTAGTGGTTGCTCTACTGCCTTTGCTGAGCGGAAGAGGAAAGTTGGTGAGACTGGCAAAAATATGACTAAGAAGGAACGCCTCGACCTCCTGGGAGCTTCCTCCAAGAGTAACCAGGCAGCTAAGCAAGACGGTAGTGGACAAAAGTTGACTTTGGCCTGGCAAGGCATGCTCCTGCTGAAGAACAGTAACTTTCCCTCCAGCATGCATCTTCTGGAGGGGGACCTCAGTGTAGCTACCAGTCTCCTCCTTGACAGCACAACTGGGGAGCAGGTGGCCCAGTTGAAAATTACGCAACGCCTCCGTTTAGATCAGCCCAAGCTAGATGAGGTGACACGACGAATCAAGATGGCTGGTCCTGGTGGTTACTCTGTACTTTTGGCCATTCCAGGAAACACAGACGACAGCTCATCACAGGACCAGGCAGCCTCCACCCAGAGGCCTCTGCGTAACCTGGTCTCATACCTCAAGCAGAAACAGGCAGCTGGAGTCATCAGCCTGCCGGTGGGTGGCAGCCGTGACAAGGACAACGCAGGAGTTCTTCATGCTTTTCCTCCTTGTGATTTCTCACAGCAGTTCTTGGATTCCTCAGCTAAAGCTCTTACTAAAACGGAAGAGGACTACCTGGTGATGATCATTGTCCGAGGGGCATCATGATACCTCAGAAAATGCACAAAAAATATATCATATGGAAAAATGTCCTGTACCATTAACACTTGCATGTATTCTTCTGTATTATTGGATATCTTTACAGGTGGGGTGGGGTTTTTAAAAAAATTGTTTTGGCTAAATCTTTCTGAGAACATAGGTGACACATACAAGAATCTGAATAGGATGAGATTGTTTAGAGTACAGTTGTAAGTTAGTCATTGGTTGTAATTATTGATTTTTATAGGAAATAATGTATGAACTGATTTGTGAAAGACACCAGATTTTAGTTCCACAAAACCTGTAGAATATTTGCTCATTTGTATATTAATCCACTTAATAGAATATATTTTCTTTTAATTTTTTATGAGGTGAGGTTCCCTGTCCCCACCAAAATGATCCCTGTTGCATGTGTATTCCAGTTGTCTACAATGGTTTCAGATCTTTTTAGCCAACAGTAGCTATTAAGGAAATTGCATTTCTTTTAATGGCTATAATGCATTAACCCCATTGTATGAATGGTTTCCTCCCTGGTGTTTGGTTCTTATTTGTCAGTCAGTTTAAATTCAGTGTTAAAAAACAGGTTTTAATGTTTCAGTCTTAAATTGTGTCGAATGGTGTGAAAAAAGCTATGAAGCTTTGGTGCCTCCCCTGAGAGTGAGCTGCTTTTTTTATTTTATCAGTGTTTTTAGTCTAATTAGCAGTCTGCTGCCATTATGCCTAAGGACCAGATTGCTTTAGTCAAGTGATTGCCTTCATGATAACATCATCTGCATTAAGACAAATAGCACTAGAATGACATCAAGATCAATATGAAAAAGCCAACAACTAGCATGTGGTTATGTGGATAGATGAATATGACATGAGTATCTTAATCCTAGTTATTCACGTTGATTTCAAGGAAACTGATGAGGTTCACTTTTCTTCCTTGTCCTGTCATTGGTTTTGGGCTTGGCACCAGTAACATAGAAGTTGAAGGTATTGAGTGTTGAGACATGACCGCTGGAATTTTTAAGACCATGTTCACGTTTCAAGCCTGTTTTATTTTTCCCAAAACAGTGTTTTTAAACGTTGTATGTAATTTTTCTTCTGATGTTTCTGTGTATATTTTTTCATGTACAACAAAGAGAAAAGTTACTCAGACAGAAATACTTATTTATTTTCTGTGTAAAGATGGCAAAATCCTGTCTGCCATAGATTATGTGCCCTTTATAAACTGACCATAGTAGCTTTTTAAATCAAGGTTTTGTTTGGATAGTAATATATCTGCATTTGAGAATTTATAAGGTCAGAGTATCATGATAATCACAGGAAAACTCGGGTCTTTTTGATATCTGCATAACTAGATATTTACCAAATGTTGATATTTGTACTGAGTATGTTTACCTTAAATGAGAGAAAATGGTATAATTAGGGCTTTTGCAAGGAATATGGGAAAGTGATTTTTGAAAAAAATGAATTTGTTTTGTAGCCCAATTGAAATGGATGAAATTGACATTTTTCTGAAAGTGTCAGTGTGAAAAGGGAAAAGTGTTCTGTTTTATCTTTTTGACCCCTATTTCTGGTATCCTTAATATCACTTTACATATTTACAGCATTTGAGTTTTAAATGTTGGCAGGTAATTTGTCCATAAAACTGGCTACTTAGTGATGATCATTCTAATCTAATTCTAATAATCTGCTTCAGTTAAAATTTGAAATGCTGGTATTTGGCTGTGCTGTATGATAGCTGGCCATTTTAAATACACCAAACAACACAGACCTAGGGGTTTAAATAATAAGAAATTTAACATTTGTTTTGAAAGTTTGAAAGATTTTTTTCTGCAAATCTGTTAGTTTGAGATGTTTTATTTTCAGAAGCAAAGCATGCAGGACAGGCATGCAGAATTTTTTTCTACGTTTGCCATTGTGATGTGACCATATGCAAATGCTTTGAAAACCAAGAATTATCATTCTGTTTGTCTTGCGGCACAGATTTTTATTCGTAATGGTTAATTTCTAAAATGGAAATTAATAGGATATTTTATATCGAGGACAGAATTGCAGTTATTTCAGCTGTTTCCCAGAATGAGTGTACTAGTTCTGGATTTAGTTCTAAAAATTTAAATCTAAACAATGTCCTTCATGTTATTTCCTGACGTTCCTGGTTTTTTTTAATTTAGTTTTTATTTTTTTCCCTGAACAGCTGTAAAAGTGTAGACCTCTAAGTGGTTATGTGATAAGTTTCAGGATCTCCTGATGCTTGCATGCTCATTTAATGTCATTTTGTTGTTGGTGCCATTGCCCACGCTTAATTCTGAATATGATAATCTTTGTTGGTTTCCATCAAACAGAAATTGTTCTATGTTTGTGTAAAAGGGAAAACATCTACTTATCAGACATTTTGTTATGCAAGAAGGAAACGCTAGACTGGATGCAGTGTCACCTCGCACATGGACACAAACGCTCGTGTAAAAATCACGCAGGAGCCTTTCATATGTGGAGGGGCCATCAGCTTTCCATTTGATGTTGTGCATTTTACTCAGAGGGCAGCTTAAGTTCTGTAACTGCTTTTGTGATGCCAGTTCTCGTGTTAAGTGGACACGTAAAATTTTTCGCTTTGTGCTGTGTACACCTGATGTCTGGGGAGAGAGGAAACCATCTGCACTCACAGCTGAGAAGTAACATACACACAGAAAAAAGTGCATTGGCACTCATTTTGTCTCGGTATAAATAAATTTTCTTTAAGGGAAAAATGTTTCTGCCTTGGAAATGAGTTGAAGACAACTTATGACCCTTTTTGTTGTGTTTGGAAGGAGTTGTTTCCGCACTTTAAACAGCACGTTTCATTCAAGAAAAAGAGAAAAAAAATACTTCTGCTGTCCACCATGCAGCGGAGAGTGAAAAGGAAAGTCAGTGAAAAGGGAAAAGTCATCATTTATCTCTGTGTTGCTCATCCATGTCTGCCCCTTACCTTTTTTCTCAAAGGAGTTCCTGATTGGCTCACTGTAAATTGTGATCTCGGCTTTTCTCACCGCTGTGCCTCTCCATGGAAAGGGAGGGGCTGGGTAACTGGTGCTTGCACTGTGTGCCTTTTGGCAGGAAATATCCTGTTTTGCTATGATTGGCTGCAGGAAGCTTGTTCATGCAAATCAGGAGCATGGGGTGGAGACAGCCCTCAGTGTTTCTGCTGGTGCCCCTGCCTGGGCAGTTCTATATGATTTGCCTCAGGTTTGTCAACCACGTTCAAGGTTTGGGCCTGATGTGTCCTTGCATTCCTTACACAAGCAAGTGAGGGATCTGTCATCTGTACATGCAAAGTGTCTTGTGGGGAACCTTCCTGGCACCGGTCAGTTTTAACAGAGAGTTTCTCTCCCACAAACAACAAAGTGATGCGGATTTGAACACCTAAGTCTGATTCAGAGGAACAGTTATTTCTTTTCAAGTTTGTTTATTTTCTCCAGTTATTATTTGATTCAATTTTCCCCATGCTATTGGAAGGAAGAGGATTTTCCCAGTATCAGGGCTATGAGTTTGTTTACCCTTTCCTGTTTCCATTGTTTGATTACAAGGGATCTGGAAGAGCTCCAAGTGGAGTTTTGGGAGTCCGTGTATTCAACCTGTGCCGTTCCTGTAGCAGCTCCAACATGTGGGGCTTCCATCATTCCATCATCCTGTTCAGAAGTGTTTGTCTCTCGAAAAGAGGAAATCGACCACTGCAAAAAACTTAAAAGGATTATTTTTTTATTCCATAGTCGCACTGCTATACTAAACAGGGATACATATTGTTCCTATTTTGCACAAATTGTGATTCAACCAGGAAGACCAGATGAGTTTTTATCAGCAGTCCTTGAGGATGCCCTTGCCACACCTTCCAGGTTAGTGTTCTGCTCTGAGCCTGAGCCCTCTGGAACTGCTGGTCCTTTAGGAACCTGCTCACTGCTATTCTCTCTGCATGCCTGTAGCTGGAATTCCATCTTCTGAGGATAGAAGCTGGTAAGTTGTGTGCTTTTGTTTGTGCAATGAAAGGAATGGGTAAGTATTGATGACCATTTTGTTACTTTGGAAGGAGCACACATTTCGTTGTTGGTAAACAAAATATTGTGGCAAATGTACACTATTTTGCATGTTATCAATTTCAAAATAACATTTTAATCTGGTAGGTTATATCTTTCATTTTGGTATTGGCTTCATGAATAGTTGTGACAATTTTTATCTGTTCATACCAGCAACAGAGAGTTAGTTACCCTGGGAACTGATATCATGGGGATCTTTTATAATTAGGTCCTACCAAAAATGCAGTGTCTAGGAATCATTGTAGAATTGCATGGAGTGATTTAATTTACAAATTTAATTGCTTTTAATTCGTTGTAATGCAGGAAAGCATTTGTTGCACAGCATAAAATATCTATATTGTTGGTGATTTAAGTTACCAGAACCCAAAGGAACTCTTACTTTGGTCATGCTGTGGTTTTAGTCTGCCCTGTGTGTTGCATGGGGTTGACAGTAGTGATAGATACATTACTACTTTGCTACACTAAAAATGTTCATTTTTGCAGAGTATACTGGAGCAGCACTTTCCATCCTGTAAAACATGGATAGAGTCATGGTGGTAGGTAGCCAAGTCTGCCAGAGAATTGGACACAGGCATGTATAAGTCAGAGCCAATTTTTTTTCGAATGTAATCTTTTTTTTTTTTAATAACTAGTTTTTTATATTCTTTAACTTCTAGAGGAAAAAGAATGAAAGTGGATTTGAAAGTACCCTGTACTTTAGGTACTCATATCTAAGAGAACAGGTCTGGACCAAAACATCTATAGCTGAGCTCCAGTGTATGACTCCCATCCTGTCTCCATGTACCACACTAGCTGATAACAGTACTGACAATCCTGTGGCCATTTGAAGACCATCTAACCTTTCTGTAAGCCCACTGCATGAACCCAGTAAGCTCTTTGTGTCACCAAAATTATCTAAAATGTGCTCAAAGTAATAGGTTTGAAGGGATGTCCCCAGTACTCACAGACAATACTACATCAGTCCATGCCTCTCCACTTTCACCTTGGTTTTGTTGTATGAACAGCTGTCAGGTCAGTGATAGACATTAAACCTTAGAAAGGTAGCCTGAAGCATGTACATTTGGGTACAAAGAATCTTGGTCACCTCTTTATAACAAGTGAAGGAATGCTTTATTTTGATATAAAATGCAGTGATTTGTGGTAACATGTTTAGAATAATAGGTGATACTAATTGAAATCAAATTAATTGAATGATTCACGATTTTACATTGTCCATATTGCATGATAGGCTGTCAGAAGTGTAATTGCTCATTCCATTGACCCAGGCTGTTCTGACCATGTTTGTTGACAAAATGTTTCCATTCTCCCAACTAGAAAGGTAAGAAATGACTTTCATTGTCTCTTTATTAACCATAATGGTATTACAGGGTTGCTCTTGTTTCAGCACAAAGAGTATAGCAAGATTTTCAGAACCATACTGTACTTTTTCTACAAACAGTCAAATCGTAAAACTGTGACCACTAGGAAAGAGAAAATGAAACTGCGTGTAAATAATTTCACCGATGTGCATTCGTTTGAAGAAAAATACACATTGCTAAGTGCATGCACAGGTCAGTAATGGTGTAAAATATTTATTCAAAACCATATGCATTGGGTCATGTTCTAAGGTGTCTGACACTACCCCCTTGTGTTCTAGGTCATGCGTTTCCCAGTACTCCAATATCATGGACTCACCTACAATTCTGGGTAAAGTACTTAAAAAATAATGGGCTAATAATCTGCTAACAGATTACAGCCCTTGTTCAGTCTGTTTCCACATGTTCCATATACATAGTAATGAAAAAAACATACTACAGAAAACTAAAATCAAGGAACTGATAAGTATTTCTTCCAGTGATCTAAATTGTTTTTTTTTCTGTGAAACATTCTCTCAGGTATTGATTTTAATTTTCTGGGGTAAGGCATGGTATCTATCATCAAAACTGAAACTGCATTTTGGTGAGTATAAGCCTAATTCCTTTTTCCCCAGCATATGTCTGTAGTTTGGTACTTTCAACGTTTAGTGTGTGCATTGATCTTTGTAAATAAAAGTATTTTTCTGGAAGAGTGCAAGTTTGGTTATTTTAATTAGAATCGTGTAGATTTTTCTATTTCATGGGAACAAGTGGTGTGTATGTAAAAAATTATTGCTAGTGATTGTCATAGACAATCAGTGAACAGTGAATCAGGTGATAACCCTTGTTTTTATACAGCCCTTTAGATTCCCTCATATCACACAAACATCCTGTATTAACAATGTAACAATTCAATTAATTGCAAAATGAATCACGTAAAACTTTATAAAGTATTAAAATGTAATGCTCCAACTGAAAAATAGATTAGTTCTTTCTGCCTTTTACTGTATTATTACTGTGCCGATTATAAAAGCAGGACCTTAAGTTGATCCATAGCAGGACACACACATGAAAAAAATGGATCACTTAGAGATGCCGTTATGTGTAACCACACGATTTTGGACTCTTGGGGTAAGTAGAGAAAATTCAAACTCCACACAGAATTAGGGTGAGAATCAAACTCAAAAACCTAGAACAATCTACAGTGCTAAACACACATGCACTTTGTGCTCTGGGGTATTGACTAAATTATTCTTAAATGTGTCTTCATAAAATTCAGCATTAAGATTGCAAATAATTGTGCAAGCCACTATAAGTACCATATTAGAGCACAATTTGCTACAAGCAAATTGCAAAATTTCATAGCTATTCAATGAGTGTTTCTGATCTGAAGGGCAAACTCCACTACATAATTTAATGGAGATTTGAGTGTGTTTCCATTGGTTACATGTGAAATTAATATGAAACAAAAATGATACATGCCACTAAGCAATAAGCAATTGAACAGACATCCAATCTTGATACTATGTCAAAGGTAGGGTGATCTTGGAAGGCTCTAGGACAGGGTTTGTAAACTACCATTTCAGTGAAAAAGACCTGGATTTCACTTTGGCACTGAGTGCTATGTGCTGATTGGTCAGGCTCCTATAATCATGCACGTGTCACTAATGTTAATGTGAAACAGCCGGATGAGTCTTTCAATCAAGGAATCAAACCAGTAAGATTACAAGAAGAGTTGAACTAATTTGTCAAACACAGGAGCCTTTCATTTTAAAAGTAGTTTGTAAAACCTGAAGTAGCTCATAGTGGTCACTCTAGTCAAAGGTAGCATTATAAAAGAGTTTAAAGCAATCACAATCCATTAAACACATTACAGGAGGGAAACCTCACTTAAAATAACCTAAATACTTTGATGGTTTTGTCTGCCACTGGATGGCAGAATAACACAAAACACTGTAGGCTAAAATTGCAAAAAAAAAATCACATCAGTCTCTTCAGCATACATTTAAGACTATTCTCGTCCTTTAAAATGCCATGCAAAATTTATGCATTTCTTGATTTCAGCCTGGGGAGTCCTACCTTGAATTATTGTAAAAAAATGTGCAATATATGTGCATCTACATGATCACACTGGACAATTTTTAGGGAGACCTGTCCATTTACCTGCATGGTTTTGGACTATTGGATGACACAGTACACAGAAGAAACCCACACAACATGGGGAAACATGTCAACAAATCTCAGAGAAGTGAGGGTGATATAAATACCTACCCGTCCATATTCCATGCTGTTTATCAAGGGTGATCGTGGGTGTGTACAAGTACGAGTATATACCCTGGCAGTAAAACTATTGCTTTCTAACAAAACTATTTTTTAATATATGATTTTGGTAAATATCAGTTTCACCTACTGTAGGAGTTGAATGGTAATGGTTTTTGAGACCCTTCTGCAGAAGCCAGTGTATTCTTAGCTCCGTTAAGAAATTCTAATATGGAAATCATCTCCACATATGCAGCTGAAGCTAGATTTATTTGGTCATATAGCTGAAAACGTAAAAAGCACTGAAGCAAAAAACATTGAATTTCTTAAACCCACATTTCGGAGAATTCTTAAGCATGACAACATACATATTCTGTCAATTTAAGATATACCCAGTAATAATTCACGAGAATACATACAGTAAGGTTACATTACATTAAAACTAAAATCTATATAAAATGTGTATTTTTATTAATGTTTTTTATCAATGTCCAATCTTAAAAAGTGCATTATTGTAAAAATTCTCACTAGAACTTTTTAGAATATGCTAATTGTCCTTTTGTACTGTATCTTATTAAAGAAAATGTTTTGGTTTCACTTGCTGTAAAATATTTTAGTCTGTGTACATATTTAATTCATGTGTTTCACAGTGACCCAAGATATCCCCCATATTTGTATGTTCCAGTATGCCAGGCGCTGAGTATTCAGCAGGTCAGCTGGCTGAATTTCAACATACCGCTGAAGACCAGAATAAGCATTTCAGAAAGTTGGTTTTAAGAGCAGCTGCCATGGCAGTTTGGTTGAAGTTCTAAATATGCCTCATAAACGAAGACATAGATGCAAATTAGATGCATGACATAACCTTAGCACTAGTATACTTAAGAGTTTAAGGAAATGATGTATCAAATCTTTTTAAATAACATTAGGCTAAAAAACTTATTTATTTATCATATGAACTGTACAATATTATTGATTCATGCAAAAATAAGTAAAACTTACTTTATGAACCGTATGCTGTTGACCAATAATCAATAAATCAATATCCAAAAAATGTCAAAGGTACAAAAGACTTTCTAAAATTTGCCCTGTAAGAACTTCCCATGCAGATACTGCTGCATTGTCCACCATTCATTTCAGTCTGAAATGTAATCAGATTACTAATCTGTTACTACAGCAATTACTCCATTTGGTTAACAACAGAGCAACAATAAGGATAATGAGGCCAGGTGCTTTTCTAATGGTCCAATTGAAAAGTACTGAGGTAGCCAAACGAAACACAGCCTTCGAGGTATAAAGTGAATTGTGTAGCCCATGTTGACTATGCAAACTCTTGGGAATTACAGCAAAACCAACAGCACCTAGAGTACAACAGTCAGCCGGGAACAAAAGGTAAGGCAAGGAATTTGCGCTAAAAGGGAAACTGGTCATTCATGAACTATTAATGGAGGAGTAGGTTGGAATAGGGTGGGTAATTCCCCCCTTTTCGTGATCAGTACTGGAAGACAGTTCTTACAGAGGAGTGAACACTCTAAATGACCGTTTTTAAACATCTCTGTGGTTGGTAAAAGCAGTGGAACGCCATCATTACTGAATAAGTCTGCTACTTTGCAAAATCAGATATTTTCAGATTAGTTAACAAATGGCTGATTTTGAGTCACAGTTCTCCAATTGGCCTTTCTCCTGTAGTGTGAAGGATGCATTTTTAAATGTTACAATAAGCTTCATAGAGTGGCCAGTCACAGGCTGTACTTAAACATAAAATTGTTCATTTAACTTGCATTCTCAGATGTTACGAAATAGGATGATCTTTTTAGCTTTTGTCAGGTGTGTATATATATTTTACAGAGAAATGATGGCTATACTCATCCTTGTTATCTCTTTCGGTGATTTCCTTTGCAAAGGCGTGATTGATTTACACTGTTCCTTGGACCTGGCATCATCATGCATGTCGCATGTGAAGCTGTCTCTCAGGGACCCTGAGGCAAGGGTCTTTCAGGCAGGTTTTTGTTCTGCTTCTTCCATTTCTGTGCAAGGGGTTCCAGGAATAGTGAGACAGAGGACAGCAGGTAACAGACACCAGCCAGATAGAAGGAGCAATCATATGTCTGGGTGTAGTCATAGAGGAGCCCTGTAAAAAGGAACATACACTGAGAAGCCTCACAGTGAAATGGGCTTAACCCATCCAACAATTCAATGATTAAACGTTACATCTCCCACATAATACACGACCTGCTGAACAGCATCTATTTCATGTTACTCAGAGCGGGAAAGAACCTTTGCTGATGGCAGCAAAACAAATTCTAGCCAGCAGCACAGACTCTACCAGAGGTGGAAATTTCAGGTCCAGAGAGTACAAATCCAGACCAGGATTTAGTTTCAACCAACCAGTTGAGCATAAAGAGTCACAGTTACAGAGTACTCCACTGGTTGGTTGAAACAAAATCCTGGTCTGGATTTCTACTTTCTGGACCTGAAATTTCCACCTCTGGACTCTACCGTATGATGTGAAAAACCAGCCTGGCACTAAGCTAGAAGTCAGACTGTAACTATGATCCTACATTGTTTTTCCAGAATTGCTTGGCATGTTATTACTGATTCCACGAAGCTGTTATTTACAGTGCACACAGTCAAGGGATTGGGTACAGTTCATACAGGAATATCTAGCAGCTTAAAGTGTCAATATCACTGAGTTCAGCAGGGCTCTCCTTACATTTCACAAGAGTATAGAAGGCCCCAAAGTGATTAGGGTTTTCAGAATATTATCCTACTATGTTCAAGTCTGATTTATAGCACAAAACATTAGAATGTGTGCTCTATTTGATTATTAATTATAAAAGCACCCTGTAATTAATAGAAACTTCACATATATGAAAATATTTCTTTTTTTTCAGATGGATATTTTACTGGGATCAATACAATACCTACCAGAAGATGTTTCAAAATAGTAAATCAGACCAAAGATTCCTATTCATAGGAAACTGTTTATGGACACTTTCAGCTAGTGTCTATGTGAGCAATTACAGTTTCTAAATTTACTTAGTAAAATGATAATCTGCAGGGGTACAGTATGGCTGTCTGAAAGTTTAGGAAAAGCAGACACAGATTATATACCTACTTAAAACAGAAGTAGCCTCCTTAGAAAGTCTTTGGTCTTTACTAGAGCCCGACCGATAAAGAATTTTGAAGGCCGATACCGATACAAATATTTGTTGGTTTTAAAATCCGATATTCCGATATATTTTTTTTTTATTATTTATTTCAGAAACGCGCAACAAAACATTAACAGATTTCCCTAACATTAGTTATTTGTAGTTATTTATGAGTTTTAA
>JAODLC010000071.1:833173-849000 GCA_026781145.1 Hippopotamyrus pictus | reverse complement strand
CCCCCAGCTGTCCTGGCGACCACCACCCCCAGCCCCCACCTCACTACTGAGACAAGCCCCAAGGTTTGGTGGCAGCCCGCGGTACATCACTTCCAGTGACGGGGGGTCTTCAGTTCCCGATGCTGGATTTTATTTTCTTTGTGATCTTTGTTTTTTACTTGATTATCTGATGCACTGTTCCATTCCAGCCAGGACTGTGGTGAGACGCCTGCATTTCAATTAGTGTGTAAAAGCATCACCATAGTTTTCACTATCATTGTTTATTCCTGTTTTATTATATGTAGTATTTTAATAATGTATATGTTTGAAGTGGGTGGAGCTTTAAGGTCTGTTAGTTCTGAACTATTGCAGCTTTGGTCTAGATTTATATGGTGTTTGGGTACAAATTGGGTTGCTATAAAGGGAGATTACATATTGATATACCATTGATATAATTTTTAATTATGAAAAATTGTTGATGGTACAGTGTTAGAGACTTTTTGATTATTTAGGTAAAGTATTGTTTGCAGGTTAATACTGAAGATACCTGCATACAAAATCTACAAGCTGATGGAAATTATTGCTTGAAAATGTCAGCTTGTAGTTGCTGTATTTGCCTTGGCATAGTGTACACTTCTTCATGTTTCGGGTGCTTTTTGGGGTGCTTTTGGGGGATGTTTGTGTTCGCAGCCTGAAACACGGTTCGAACTTCTGGTTCTTAACCTGATTTGTTCGTGAACAGGACTGTTCGTGGGTCGAGGTACCACTGTATAAAGATAAAAATGAAAGAGAAATGCTTCATATTAGCACACCATTATAGGCCAACATCAAATACACTTGTTTTGATAGCAAAGCCTTTGAAATGTTTCTACGGACACCATTACTGATACCGTCCCCTTTATAAGTTATTATTATTTTTTATTAATGACGTTATGTGAAACATTAGTTAGCCTCATCTAGCCCATTAGGTGTAATATGAAAAAAACCCAACGTTTAACATGGCCAGGGTAGCCTAGCCTATGCTTATATTTATCATCTTTCATGGAGTTATCTGTAGGCTACTCCAAACGCTACAGCAGGACACAGTTTTGGAACATTTTGTACATATAATGATCATTATTTTGTCTTACACAATGTCCTGCTTCACAATGCGCACACACACACACACACAGAGCAGACACTATTATTAACACATTCAAACTGAATTAAGAATGCATTTGGCCCCTAGACATTTTCAACTGCTGATTTTTTATTCAGGTGAATATTTAGCTTCAAATTTTTTTTTTTTAGCTCTTACAAAAATGACCAAGGTCCAGACCTGAGTGACCTCATATCTGGCTACGGCCATGATTGAGAGTGCTCCCCAGGCAAAGATATATCCACTGAAGAACATGTACAAGCAAGCACAGGACAGCACATACATCAAGAGGGAAACTGCAACCCAAGGTGGTAATCCAACTAATTGTGGAGGCTTACAAACAGATGGACGATTGCTATCTTCCCTTGGGTCCTTCACGTTCATTTCTAAATGGGCTGCTTGCTCAATATCTCTTCCCAGCAGCCCCTGCGCCCCCCTGGCTTTAACAGTATTGGGCATGGAAGAGGTGTTGTGCAATTGATTATACAAAGCTTTTTACAGACTGCCTAAAAATAAATACGTATCGGGCATGGATCGGTCACATATGGCCGAAACCCGATCTGTCTGTGTCTGTGTGTCTGTCTGGGTACAGCTATCCACCCAATCAAAAATACAAGTATATGCTTTTTTTTATAATAAATTTGCTATTATTAAAATGTGGCCTGTACGAAATGAGTAAAATCTGCGATGTGTGATAATTGTTCAATAAATGCAATGATGATATGATTTGCAATAAACAAACAAATATTGAACTGTGCATACCAGCTACACAGTTCCTATATCTTTCTGCTTTGAAAGGTACACTGCTAACAGAGCCCAAATACTGAATAACACATGCCTACTTATTTCAAATCATTCCGGTTAAGCAAACATGGTGCAGCCAAGCTAAATATACGGAAGTTATCAATAAAACATGTCGCTATTGAGCTAAATATACAGTTATAATCAATAAAACATGTTGCTATCAAGCTAAATATACATTATAAATCTAATAAAAGCCAGTGAAACAATTCTTATATTCTTATTCTCACAATAGTTATAATCGATAAAACATATTACTGTTGAGCTAAATAAACATTAATAATCCAATAAAACATCAGTCATGCTATCAGGTAAAATGTAGAAGTTTTTCTACAATTAACTAAAACACATTCGAAATTGTATTTTATTGATGTAAATGCTTGCAATCAGACTTTAGAATTCATCAGCCCCACGGTATAAATGAGATTAAAACATGCTACTCAAATAGCAATAGGAAATTTGCAAATACAAAAATATATAACAAAAAAGAATTCACAGGTAGTGTTTTCAATAGGAAGGTTTCCTTCTCTTTGTGTTGCTTATCCTTGGTAATGATGATAGCCTCCAAATTGTTCCTGTAGCCATCTAGAAGCATCGTACACCTTTCCGCAGGTAGTTTCTCCCTGTCTCTACAGGATTCCTTTCACCAATAGCAGACTTCTGGTCTTTGCCAATCGGTACAAATGCCAACTGCTTATAAAATGCATGTAAAATGTAAAACAATGTAATCAATCATTATAAATCAATATTCAGTGCAGGCTATAGTACACTCTGGATTCAATGTGTGATTTTTATTTTTCAAAGAATTATATAACTTATTCTAAGATACCACAGTTCTGTAATAAAGCAATATCTTTGAAAACACAAAACAGTAAAAATTATTAGGTGGCCAGCCAAAAATGCTCAAGGTTGATTTTGATTATGCCATAATATACCAGTCACTAAACTGTTCAGTATATTTTCAGGTTTGATACATTTCAAATGGTCTTTAAACTGAACAGTTTTTGAAATACACCATCAGATGTATTTATACCAATCTAGTTGGGCTCAGGCGTGGTGTAACAAGTTTGCACTCTGTGAAGCATCTATAGGCCAGCTAATACTCACCAGCTTTCTGCTATATATGTATTCTAAAACATGACTGAATAAGCACGTGATCATTTTTTTCATAGGCACATAGGTATTGTTACTATAGAGAAAATATGCATCTATGCATATTGTTCTTGTTAAGGCATTAAAAATACATATTTTACTCCCCTTGGTTACATGAGACTCTATGACAATATTAAATGTTTAAACTGGGTAAGTTCACTTTTTTCTTTTAATGATTTATAACATATTACAATCAAAAGAAAAATATCATGAAACCTTTAAGAATTATAGAATAAACAGTCAATTTTCAAATACTTGGGTACCATTATAGAACCTTAGATCTTTATTCTAATAATGAGAAAAACAATAATTTATAAGGAGGTTAAGAGAGGCAGTGAGGGACAGAACACAGTAACTGCACCCAGCACAAGCTCACTTCCCCCATTATTACAGGTGACAAACACATCTGTCAAGTAAAAAAGGTGGCCATAAATAAAAAATAATTTGACAACCTAAATTTCTCAAACATATGAAATTTAAAGTCAGTAGAAAACATTGACATTCCCATTCGTTAGCAAACACACCACCATCTACAGCAGTGCAAACTTGCACATACTACTGACTAAAACAGTTATTTTCATAAACCCTTAGGAGGACTTCAGACAGTCATCTTGTGCACGGCGACTGTGATCGTTCCATGACTTTTGATCAACACATTACTGCAGAGAGATAATTAGTGGACAATGGTTAATACATGAATTGAGACAGAGGTTCACGGCTCTCTTGATGAATGTTCATGCTTGCAGAAGGCATAAAAAATGAGCATTTACTAATATGGTTACATGAAAAAATATTTGAAAAAAATTACACTTTAATTTGTAAGATCATAGCCCTTTTCGTACTGGAGAAGCATACCTAGTGCTCTGGAAAAAAAAAAAGCTATTAGAATATTTCAGTTATTCACAAAAATTTTGGCCTCAAAACTATTTTATATTGAAAAGGGATATAAGATAAGATAAGATAAGATAAGATAAGATAAGATAAGAAGAACTTTATTTATCCCGAGGGAAATTCTTTTGTCATACACATGCTCAGTGCAGTAAGAGAGACAATATAACCTTTTGGCAAACTTAATCAGGGTCCCTTCAATGCATTTTAAATCATTCAGTTTTGGCCATTTATTCATTTTTAAACCAAAAGTTGAATTACTGTCAATGCAGCAAAGACAAAGAAAAATATTTAAGCAGTTCACAACTTTGCATTATCCTAACCCCTACATCTTTTACTCATAAAAAGGACAGAAAACTTACCCAGACTCTGACTCCAAGCAAACAATGGGGGTGTCCGTGGGGTCTCTTGTCAAAGATGCTGCTTGCCTCGCCAGTACTGATACCACACCTCCATGCTCATCCGACATAGACCCACGGCCTGTACACGCAGGAAAAGTACGCAACATCTTATAATGCTTACAAGTAAAGTGGACCTTGTTTTATTAATTCCTTTAAATATAAGTATCTGTCACACAAATTATACAGACCAGACAATATAACCAATAAAAACAAAACAACAATAGTTACTGTAGCATGCTTAGTGAATTGTTCATTTTCTGGAATGGACTGCAGTGGCACCGCAATGACGTGAGGTCGAGCTTTGGGTGCGTGAACAGCAGCCGTGTGGCCATAATACTGTAATCCTTATTTAACCAGATAAAGTTAGGCAAAGGCACAACGATATGCCAGAGAACATGGAAACATGTACAAATACATTTTGATTAATCCTGATTTTAATACAACCTTCATTCTAACCAGCTAGGTACAAACTGCAAATACTTACAGCCTAAGTTGTGACCTTGCTGATCCGTGCACAGGACACCGACTATAGCATGATTTTTCATTCTTCTCGAAAAGAATAAGAAATTCCACAGTTAAACTATGGCAAATGCATTTAACTAAATTACAGTTTTGGTACCTTACAAAAATTCGAGAATGACCAAACAAGTTAGCAAGCTGAACTGGTTCATTGGATCGAATATTGTGCCGATTAATTTCAGTTCACACTTACGTGTCGTCAAGATGCTGCTCTAACGTCGATTCCATTCCTTTAAACGTAGGTAATAAAGATTTAAGTATTAAAATGTATTCAGTTCTTCTTTTTTCTTCGTTTGACTCTTATTTGGTCAGCTGACTGTGTGTAGCGCGTGACTACGTTTATCTACGGGTGCCCGTGGGTGTCAAACTTAGTCAAATTGCTTAAACTTCAACAGTCCTGTTTAAGCAGGTATATCCTAACGGGAATTACAGTTTTGAATAAAAAATAAGTCAGCTGAGAAAATAAATTTTATAACTTCATTTTTCTGAATTAGAATCTCAATTATGAATTAGAATCACAATATATAAACAATATCATGGTTTTTGATGTCCCTGAAGGCACAGCTTGTTAAATTTTCAGGAGTTGGAAGGTACATTAAGCCCCACACACAGCATAGAATAAGAATTAAAAATCTCTGTTTGATAGTGAATTCAGCACTTGAATTTTGAGTTCATCAGCTGAAAGAGTAGCATTATTTTTGTGCCCCCTCAAGTAAAGTGTTACTGGCTTATATAATTTGTTTACTTGATCTAATTCTATTTTTCTGACTGTATATTTCTTTCTTGGTTTTTCCAAAATAAGATGAACCAAACAATTTAGCCAAACATGGGAAAGTAGTTTGTAAAACCTGAATTAGCTCATAGCGTCCCTCCTGATATGGAGTAGGTGATCATCCTACCCAGAGGTCTAGATTCTTCATAATGTTCAAGTAAATCATAAATGTATTTAGGCCTAAGACTATTTAATGCTTTGTACACAAGTAAAATGTTTACATTTTTAAATCAATCCTGTGATGCACGGCTAGCCAATGCAGTGATTTAAGGCCTGGCGTATGTGTTGTTTCCTTGGTGTTAGTGAGGACTCTGGCAGCTGCATTCTGGATCAGGTGCAGCTGTCTGATTGGATTTTTTTGTTTTTGTAAGACCTGTGAAGACACCATTACAGTAGTCAATCGTACTTAAAATATTCTGTTTATAGAGCATTCCTGATTTTGTACTTCCTACATGTGGCTACTGAAATTAAGTTCTGGCTTGATTTGTACATTTTTTGTGTCGTGTTAAAGCTGACATTTTTTCTGTTGGGGCCAAAAATATATATATTTTTCTGTGTTCTATAGGAGTATATTCTGGCACATCCACTCTTTGATTAGTTCAATGCGCTTATTCGGAAAATGTAAAGGACAACAGTCACATGGTGACACTGTTATGGAAATCGAGTTGTATACCATATGCATAATTTAAGTAAAAGCTGTTATAATGTAATGTAAGGGGGAGCAGGTACATGATAGAATAATGTATCTAATAGTAATAGAAGAATGTTCTCCACGTATGGCTTATATTTTTGTTTGCTGATTCATAATTTCCAACTGACACCTGTTAGTTCTCATTTTATAATACTCCCTATATGATTCAAACCACTTTAACACGGTGACAGAAAGACCCACAAACTTTTCCATTCTGTCTCGCAGCATTGTCAGGATCCGCCGCTGCCACGTCATTGTAGTTGTTTCTGTGTTTGCTCCGGTTAGATGTATGTGCTGTTAATCCCTGCTCTGCTATGTTTGTCCCTGTGTTTGTCCCTCATTTGGTTCTTGTTTTCTATCTGCCCGTGTTCAGAACCCTTTTGGACTCTTCTTGTCTTGTCTTGTCTGATCTGATTAACTTCTCGTTCTGGAGAGCTGCTTCGTAGCTCATTCTTGTGCCAATGCCACCCTGCTGTAACAGGGATCTTAAAGTCAACCGTGTCGAACACAGCACTGAGATCCCATAATATCAAAACAGATTTTCGATTCATCACTGCTCAGATGGATGTCATTTAAAACTTTAACAAGTGTAGTCTCAGTGCTTGGTATGGTTGAAATCCAGGCAGTAAAGTTTTAAAGTAATGTGCTTAAAATAAAATAATTGCACCATGACAGGACTAATTAGTTGCTAAAAAACTTTTCAGTGATCTTTTCTTTTACCAGTGTGACATACCTCGTGGTGTTTTTTTCTTACTAAAGACAACTTTGACCTTCAGGCAAAGCTCGTGTTGGTATAAAAGTCTGGGTGATTTTCATTGATTATAGTGCTGATTTGTTGATTGAATCTATTTTAACTGATTTCAGCAGAGGAGGTAATTTTAAACAAAACACAGTAATGATAAGAAAGGGTGGATGGCACAGTGGGTAACACTGTTGTGTCATACCTCTACGACCGGGATTCCCGTGTGTGTGTGCCAAGATAGTCCAAAGTGATCTATCCATCCATCCATTTTCCAACCTGCTTTATCCTTAATGGGTTGCAGGGGGGTCCGGAGCCTATCCCAGAAGCAACAGGCACAAGGCAGGGAACAACGCTGGACAGGGGGCCAGCCCATCGCAGGGCACACTCATATGCCATTCACACACACATGCAATTTAGTAATTCCAATTAGCCTCAGCATGTCTTTGGACTGTGGGGGGAAACCAGAGTACCCGAGGGAAACCCCACGACGACAACATGCAAACTCCACACACATGGCCCAGGCGGAGACTCGAACCCGGGTCCCAGAGGTGTGAGGCAACAGTGCTAACCACCGCACCATTGTGCCACCCCTCCAAAGTGATCTAGGGTTGGTAAAGTTCTTTAGCTCTGCCATTTTTGGGATAGTCCAGCAGGTGGGGAACCTGATCGATGGAGGGCCGGGGCGGGTTTTTGGGAAGACCTCTCAATCAGCCAATCACATTGGGTCCCCAGGACTGGAGCTGAGAACCACTGCTTTATTATTGGCAGATTGAGAGGTCATTCCAAAAATCCTCACCCACACTGGCCCCACATGGATCAGGTTCCCCACCTCTGGGATAATCAATATGATATTAAAATGACCCATGATGACACCAATGTTAAAATCAATACACATGGCAGACAATGTCATTGAAAAAGTTTGCAGTATATTTTGGAGGCCTGCATATGGCTACTAATATTGCTTGACAAGAGGATCTCAGCTGAAGAGCAAGATATTCAAAAAAGCCAGACTTTCCATATAACAACTGGTATGCATTAAATAAGGTGGCTACTCCACCTCCTTTCCTAAGTACTCTATCTTCACTGATAAAAAGGACGTTTAGAGGAACCGCTGCACTGTTTTCATTTAATCAAGCTTCTGAAAAAATATCAAGGTTTTTCTTGATAATGAAATCATTAATATTTGCAGCCAAAACCCTGATATTAAATTGTTGTAAGTTTAGTGTATCGCAACTATTGTCTGTGGATGATGCACGAGTAATAATGGAGTCAGATTAGACAGGATAGTTGTGTGTTTTCTGTACCCTTTGTTCACCCTCAAGTTAGTCAAAACAGGAATGACAAACATTGGAGCTGCTCCTTGCTGCCGATCGTGGGCTGTGGCAAGAGCGGTGGATCCAAATCCAGCATGACGGGAGAGAAATGAGCTGGGGGTTGGGTAAGGGTAAGGACCCAGTCTGTCCTAGATGCCAGCACACCCTGTAATGCCGACAGCAGGGGGACTGTGCTTGCTTTGTTTGGGTAAGCAGGGCCTTTTGGTGCCATACAGTAATATGTCAAGGCTTTTTATCTGCATCCTTAGCTTATGTGAGGTGTCCCTGAGGTTGGGGGGGGGGGGCTGTGAATAATTCATGGCAATTTCCTTGTTGTCTCGCGGAGGAAAGAGGCCTTCTTTCCCAAATTTTAACCTTTTCTGAATACCAGCAGTGTAGTGCTGGAGGTCAGAGGTGAGGTTAGCAGTTAGCATGTGGACCCCAACACTGTTTAAACGAACCCAGTCCATCCTGTCGCAGCTTTATTGTTCCAAGAACAGGTTAAAATTGTGAATGAAGCTCCACTCATGAGCACTGCATGCTGAGGAATGCCAGATACAGTGGTACCTTTGAACACTAACTCAGTTTGTTTGAGAAGACTGGTTGAGTTGCGATTTGGTTGAGGTCCGAGTTGAATTTCCCCATAAGAAATAATGTCAATGAATTTAATCCATTCCAGACCCCCAAATTAATGCCTGTTTAAACCTATCTACCTAACTAACTAATGATAAATCAACCATCAATATAAAATTAATTAAATTGAATAAAACTCAATCAACATTAATTCAATCGATATAAAACTAATACACACATGAAAAAGTACACATGTAAAAAAACATGAAATCTATGACAATTTATGAGAACTTTACCTGTATTGAGGTGAGCTGATGTCATATTGCACACCAAGGAGCCACCTCCCCCAGGAAGAGAGAGGTTGTGGTTGTGGTGGATTCAATTATTAGAGGTGTAGACAGTTATAATATTGAGCCTCCCAATTGAGCCATTGATGTTGCGGCCTGCATGTGCTCCCCAGTGAGTCCTGTGTCCATGCAATAATAAGGGGGACATGATCTAGGTATATAATATTCTAACAGGTCTGGATGCTATTAAAACATGTAGTTCCTTCAGTAGCAGAACTCCTGGACATCGGTGGAAATTAGAACATTTTAAACTGGATTTGAGGAAGCACTTCTTTACACAGCATGTAGTTAGAGTATGGAATAGTCTTCCTGTTCATGTAGTGCAAGCTAAAACCCTGGGTTCCTTTAAATCAGAGCTAGAAAAGATTTTATCAATTTTGAGCTATTAGTTGAGCAAGCTTGATGGGCTGAATCATTTGTAAATTTCTTATGTTCTTACTGCCAAGTGAATTTTTTTTCACCACTAACTTGGACTATAGTGTGTCGAGTCTGTTCCACCATCCACCATTTTTATGTTGTCTACTGTAGCTAAGAACACACTATTATAATAAATTTACACTATTAGAAATTTTCTGGTAATGTCATCTGAGTAAACTGATCGACCTGACTGTGACCATGAAACCATCTCCCTCTAGTGGCTATCTGAAGAAAGACATTTACACTCCAGCCTGCAGAGACCTATACTTGTGAGAACAGGGCACAGTTCTCGTGAAATGTGACGTATTGGGACACCTGGGCATTACACCCACGGGCACTTTTATGACATCCCATTCTAAATCTGTAGGCATCAAGCTATATAACAGTTCACACTCTTCTGGGGAGGTTTTCCACAAGATTTTGGAGTGTGTCTGAGGGAATTTTTGCCTGCTTATCCAGAAGAGCATTTGTGAGGTCAGGCACTGATGTTGGATGTGAAGGCCTGACTCACAATCTCCATTATAGTTCATCCTAAAGGTGTTTGATGAGGTTGAGGTCAGTATGCGGGCCAAGCAAGTTCTTCCACACCAAACTCACGCAACCACATCTTCATGGACCTTGCTCAGTGCACGGGGGCACAGTCATGTTGGGACAGAAAAGGGCCTTTTCCAAACTTCTTCAACAAAGTTTGAATCACAGAATTGTCCGAAATGTCTAGATATGCATAGTATTATACTCATAGATTAAATAGCTGCGTACATTTTAAATTTCAGATTCTTCCTCTTATTTCCCCTTTTTTCTAAACCAGCCAGATGATGTGGCTAAGTCTGTTTATTAATAATTTATTATTATTATTATTATTATTATTATTAATAATAATAATAATAATAATAATGATAATGAAAATAATATCCTTTTGTATTGATGCTTGACTTCCACACCTTACCCCTCCCCTAACACTGCCAGTCAAGATTCGAAACTATACAAAACTCGAAAACTGTAGCGTGGTTTTGTGTTGTGTGCTTATAGAATCGGCTGTTGCTGATCGTTGATTTCAGTCAGATGCCATTGTATTTTTCATACAGTAGCTCTTCTGCAGTGACTGACGTCTGCGCATGTGGTGCCGATGAGGCAAGGTAGGTAGTTTGCCATTCCAAAGGTGATTGATCCACCACAACTGATACAGATATAAAGAGGGTTTCTTAACAGGGCCTTATGCTTTTCTGGTTTTTCCCCTTTCCTTTAGTGTGTTATATTGCTTTATGTCCATGTAAATGGTCTGCAAAGTCTTAAGACTCAAAGTACACAGCAAAGGAAATAACTCTCACCACAGAAACCACTCTCCCCTAATCTGCCTGAAACATCTTCTTGGAATTCCAGCACTTACTTCTGTGACCTGGTGATGTCACCCTGGATTACAGTCCTCATCAGCCACCTGCCTGCAAGGATCTGTCTGCAGACTTCAAGACAGAAGGTGGAAACCAGAGCTGACCCTGGGTGTTCTGGCACCCAAGGTGACATTCCGCTTCATTAAAAACATTTCAGTAGCACAGGGCATCTGCACGGCGGCCTGGGGAATGCCACATGGAATGGCAGGGATAGATCCTGACATGCATATGAACGCAAACCCATTTTATTGAAAAATATGAACCCAAACAAAGCTGTAACATTAAATATTTAAGTTGCATTTTTATTCATTTGTTTTAGGGTGAACGCTTTAACCTCACTAAGGTTTCTGGCAGCAGAAAATCCCCTTACAAAATGTAAAGTGTTTTTTTTAACAGCTGAAGTATTTAGGCAGTGCCAAATCATGGGGAAGCAAGCGATGGATGTAGAAGTGGACATGGATATGGATAAAGTCAGGCTGGAGGCAGCCGACCCATTAGGGCAGTCATACTCCAGGCTCTGTGTTCTTGAGGGTAGACAAAGCATATGCAGTTTGCTTAGTCTGTCATCTCTCTCCGACCATCTTCCTATAGTGGACTTTAAGCCACACACTCAACCCCAGTTGGGGACATTGGCAGCCAGCTTTGCACCTAGTCAACATTTCTCAGCTGGTTTCTAAGCCGACTGTGACAGAGTCATGCGTGATGCAGGTCATGCCCTCCTGACTCAGACCAGATTCTCAATGGGCCATCGCATCACATTCTACTAATTCAAAAATATTTGGGGAGATGTAAATGCTACTAAACTTTTATTGTAATTTATTCATACTGCAGTTGTCTAATAAATTATTTGATTAAAATTTTTGGAAGCTATGCATAGGCAGAATTTTACCTTCTCTCATATGATTTTACCATAAACTTCACATAGATTAAACTTCAGTTCTTTTTAAATGATTTTAAGAAAATGTTTGAAAACAGTGCTGCATTACGGCTCTTTGTAAGGGTTGCTGTGACCTCACACCTCAGCCATGCTCTCCCCACATTCACACAGGCTTCTCTTGGGTACACTGGGTTCTTCCCAAAGGCATGAAGTTGAAGTCGTATCCCATCCAGTGTAGATGGCATTAAATCAGTCCTTTAAAGAAAAACTGATTTTATTGCAAACAAGGTATTATTTAAGTCATCATAAATTAAAGCTATAACAAATATCTGTCACATATATTTATCAGTTTTATGGACAATTAGTATCACGTTCAGCCCTTTTTAACTACATTTTTAACACCGAACAAACAACAACATTTCTGTTATTAGCCAAATGAGACTGGTGTATATTTGTAATAGTCAGGCATACTGCCGCCTGACAATGTTCCTTTTGGTCTTTAATCAAGGATGTCTTTAAATAATTCAGTGACTGAGAATTTATGATATAAATGGTCTCATAAATTTCACATGAAAGTCCCCCAGCCTAGGATCAAATTAAACTCAGCATCACCCTGTAATGGATGGGGGGCTGAGGTGTCATTCAGCTATTCCAAATGCAATCCTAATCGCAAAAGGCATAAACAAAGTAAACATAGTGCTGTGGGCTGGCCAACAGGCCCAGACCAGTAAGCAAGAATGGGCAGGGAAACCAACTGAGTGCATCCAAGTCCATCAGCTGGCTCTCTCACAATACTCACAATACTCTCTCACAATACTCATGACCTCACTGTGCCCACTGGGCCTCCACGCACCCCTCAAGGAAACCCACAAACCTTTATAATAAAACAAACTAATCAAATTCAGACATATCACGTTCCCACATAGCTGGTCAGACTTTTTTTTACATGGCATCCACGGGCTTGCTCAAAACTATATTTCAATGAATTTGTACAGTGATAATAAAGGGTATCTTCTTCTAATCATATTCAAATACTTCTGCATTCCCATACACCTGCCTGTACACATGTCATGGATCTTCACCACAGAGGTTTAATTGCCACTCACTGATTATTTAGAGTATAAATAATATCGTGGCGTTGGGGCATTGTGGGAGCGGAGAGAGACATCGAGACTTGCTTGCCGGGGAAATCATGGTCTTTATTAACAGTCCTTAAAAGGAGTACAACAGGCGCCCAACGAGCACCGAACCAAATACACAGATGCGAAACACAAGATTGTCAGACGCCAAACAGCAAGATGCAGACACGGTGGGAGATTCACACACGCTAAATACATGCGAGGATCTGACCGGGTACACACGAGACACCGGCAAACACACACGCGACAGTAAGGAAATGCAACCATTAACATTAACAGCAACAACAACAATCCAACAAGGGATATTTACAATTGCACACGGGGCATGCTGGGATATGTGCCCTGCCGGTGCTACAATATCTATAGCTGGGGTCATCAACATGGTGCCCGTGGGCACCAGGATGCCCCCAAGGACCACATGAGTCGCCCGCGGAGGTTTGTTATCTACAAGAGATATTTAATGGATATTTAATGGAAGGTCAGTCAAAATGCATTTGGTAAATCATTGGGGGTTCAATAGAGATAAATTAAATTAAGTTATAATTAAGTTTTAAATTAAAGTAAGAAGAATATATGGTGGCTATTGATTGATTATTGATTACATTAAGTCATTTCATCCCTCTGCTCAGCCACTTTGTCCATTCTGAAATGCATTTTCTCAGCTAGCCATATTGATTGAATACCTGCTTGTACCATTTTATACATAACATTGTAAAATATTTGTTTTGTTACTGAATAGTATGGTTCCTGTTCTTTTCAGTTCTTTTTTCTTTTTTTTCGCCTTTTGTCCTGTCCGGCAGCTTTATCAGAATCATGGTCTGAATGCACTGCTGTGCCAAACATGTTTGCTTTACCATGAGGGGCTCTATAAACTCTGTATAGGCCCCTCATGTTGATCGATTTCTTTTTATGTTATTTATTTATTTCATTTTTAGCGCATGTAAAATATTGCAGTTGCTGAGCTGGCTGAAGAGGAGGGACAGATTAGGAGGGGGAAGAAAAAGAAAAGAACAAAAAAAGGAAAAAGAAAAGAAGGAGAAAGTGAGAAAGATAAGTCAAGAACGATATGAGTAAAGTAGAAAAGATCAAGAAGATCAACAGGATCTGAAAGAAGTGCAAAAATGGATAAATACATAAACACAAACAAAAATAAAGAATAAAGAAAATGACACAGCTGTACAAACATACAAAATTGTTGTGTGTGCTTGGAGGGTTGCGTGCAAGTGTATATTCATGTGTGCTCAACTGTGTAGGCGAGATGTGTGGGCTTGTGTGCGTGTGTTGTGTGCGTGTGTTTTCAACATGGAACGTACTAAATAGTGAGAGTGAGAGGCCGTAAGCACACCCCACAAGAGCCAGGGTTCGGTGGAGACAGGCCCAAGAGGCCCAGGACCATACACACATCCCCACAATATACACAGTCACTCACATGCAGAGTCAAAAAGACATAAGCCCATCCACTCCAGACTGCCCTCTAACGTGCGGGAGAACGGACGCGACTCCCAGCACCAGCCGCGACCCCAGGGCGCCGCCAGCCGTGCGACCACCCAAGCACCCCCCCCCCACAACACCATCTCCAGCAGGGAGCAGGGGTGTAGGAAGACCCGCCCACTCTCCTCCCCCATGTGTGAGAGGTAGAGTGTTGGAGGCGTGTATAAGGCCCATTTGGAATGTCTTTCGTCCTGTGTAATGTATTCTATGGAAAGTTTTGTATTGTATAAGTTGTAAGTTGGGACTTAGTCATTTTGAAGGTGTTTAAACATATTTGTTTCCAAAAGTTTTGCTCTGGATCGATGGATAGATCTTGCTTCCATTTTGAGGTTGGGAGGGAGATTGAGGCATCTATTTTTGACAATAACTACAATTTTGATAATAACTTGGGGCAAGAGAGATTTAAAAATTCGAGTACCCATGGAGGTACAGTATTTCTAAATTAGGCTGATTAGGATTGAACCTTGCCTGAATAATGGACTTCACTTGCTGATACTCAAGAAATTTCCTGTTGATAATTCTATATTTTGAGAAAAGTTCATTGAATGGGATAACTTTCCTGTTTTGAATAACAAATTTATAATCCCTTGCTAATGGCTCAATGAAGATAACAAAAAGCGAGGGAGAGAGCGGGCAGCCCTGCCTGGTGCCCCTCTGCAAACGGAAGCTTTGAGAAATTACTCCATTTGTCTTGACACGTGCATTTGGACCTGTCTCGCCCAGCTCCGTATGATCCTCGTGTGTGCCACGCCCCCTCATTACCTTGTGTTAATACCTGATTGTTCTCACCAGTTTCTTGTTAATGCCGGCTTGTCTTGTGTATTTAGTCCGCGTCTGAGTTCAGTCCGGTCAGATCTGTCATTGACGTTGTCTACTGTTGGAGTACGCCGTCTCCACCGGGTCCGTTGATCAAGCAGAGATTCACAGCAGAGATGTGGAGAAGTTGCAGGTCCAAGTTTATTGTTTACACAGATCGATCTGGGAGCCACACTCTGACATACATTCAGCATGTACAAGAGGAAGCTCAACCATATGTATCAGCTTGATTCCTTTATAGCCCGTTTGGGCCTTTCTCCCCCCTCTCTGTACCTTCCGTCTCGCAAGGCCACTCACGTTCTCTGTCTCTATCTGTCTCAATTTGGTCACCCTGCCCTGCCGGCGCCAGTCAATCCTTGTTTTGATTAGTTATAACCTTATAA
>JAODLC010000071.1:800127-811046 GCA_026781145.1 Hippopotamyrus pictus | reverse complement strand
TTACCTGGAAGGAGCTCCTGTAGGTCTGTCCCTGTTACTGACTTATGGTGCTGATGTTTACCTGGAAGGAGCTCCTGCAGATGTGCCGCTTGTTACTGAGTTACGGTGCTGACGTCAACCTGGCAGACAAGGAGCACCGCACCCCACTTCACAAGGCAGCTGACAACATCCAGCGCAGCCTCGTGACAATGCTACTGGAACATAAAGCTGAGGTGAACACGTTTGACCACAATGGCCGACTGCCACTGTCCTGCGTATTGCACAGCGCCACCATCAGGGCTGAACAGGAGCCACATCGAGTGGTACAGATACTGCTTAACCACGGCTCCATCAAGTTGTGGCCTCAGGCACTACCAAAGGTATTCCACGTTATCTAATACCCTGCCAAACTGAAATTACTATGGTACTCCATATATCCTTACAGAACAGAACAAGTAAACATTTAAAATGTTTGTACTTAAAGTTAGCTACAAAAACTTAAATATTGAATATACAGTAAGTTAAGATTTTGCCTTTGACTTCAGGTCCTGAGTATGTGTTCTGCAGAACCAAAGACTATTGAAGTCCTGTTCAATTCCTACACCCATATCCCAGTCACATGTCAATGGGAGAAGACCATTCAAGCAGAAACACTCCAGGTAGAGAAACCACTCCCCAAAACTTCATCTTTTATCAGTTTTAATTTCTTACATTCTTTTACATGGTTTTATGGCGGGACATGATGGAAGGACGATCCATGGTGTGGCTTACAGACAAAGGGGTTTTAATTAAAAACTAAATACAAATCAGAAATAAAGGACCACAATGGGTCATAACAAAGGCAGGTAGGCAATAACAAGTAAATGGGGTAAAACTAACACTTCATAAAAAACTGAGGAAAAAGGAACACAGAACATTAACTATGGTCCACAACACTGCTAGCACTTCTAAGCAGCAACAAACACACATAGGAACACAAACACACACAGTTTTCAGCCACATGCTTAGACCATTCAGCCATGCGGCAGCTCAGGGAGCAGGGGAACACATTTAAGAACAGAAGGCTAAACCTAATGAAACATAAGGAAAAGGATGGGATGGCCAGAGACACCTGCTGGCCAAACAGGGATATGACAGACAGGAACAGAACAAGGTGGGGACACATGAGTAATAAAATCATTAAAATGCAAGTAGTAATGGCTGAACATATGCCTCATCACAGAATCACAAATTATCCACCCATCACTTAACTGCCTATCCTGATCAGGATATGATGCTATTTCATTTGAGGGGATGCATACATATAATCATACACTACAGGACATTTAGAAATGGCAACTTACCTGCATGTCTTTAGGCTGTGGAAGAAAAACTGCCTGACATGAGGAGAACGTGAGAATGTCACACAGACAGAGTGGAGGTGTAAATGAAATCCTCAGTCCTGGGGGTGTGAGGTCACAGTGTTAACCATTGTGCCCCACTAATCACATAATCACATTTTCTTGACAAGGCACATGCTGTAGCACACTGAGCGTACCTCATTCTTACATAACTGCAGAAAACTCCAAGCTACTAATCTTATTTAGGCAATCAGCCTAAAAGACCTAATGAAAAATAATTGATTTTTGACGTGCTGTGAGAGGCGATGACTGCAATAAAAATGTGTGTATATATCATTTGTAATTTGTTACTTTATGGGGTTTAAGTACTTTTGCATGCCACTATATATATATATATATATATAAAATTCCCATTTCATCTCAGGTAATGTTCAGAGGAGACTCTAAGTCCTGGGGGGCCGGAGCCCTGCGTATCTTAGTTCTTTCCCTGTTCCATCATAAATGATTCAGCTCAAGAGCTGTCTGGTAATTAGTTCAAGGATTTGAATCAGGTGTGTTAAATGAGGGGAAATCCAAAAATGTGCAGGGCTCTGGCCCCCCAGGACTGGAGTTTGATACCCCTCCTCTAATGCATTATGAATCCTGTTATGCCCTGCTGCGTGTAATTTGTAACTCTAAACATTGCCAGCTAACCCCTGGATGTTATCTCTGTCACCCTTCAGATACATCAACAGTTCTACCAGTCACTGTTTGCCTTGGGATGCAGGCCTCGCTGCTTACAGCACCTGTGTCGGGCTGCTGTCCGCCGACAATTTGGGAAGGACTGTCACCGGCTCATTCCACAGCTGCTCATTCCAAAAGCCCTGCAGCTCTACCTCTTACTGGAGCCCGTGGGGATCATCCGTTAGCGAGAACTCCATAAAATGCTTTTGCATCAACTGCATCTACAGCATCTGAAGTGTAGTTAAAGTCCAGTAAAAAAATACATACATTGTACATTAAATATGGAAATATTCATATGTATTAATCAGTAATTATTTGATAAATGTACTGTTTGCATAATTTTAAATCCTTGCTTTTGTTTTATATGATATGTGGTCAGGTCTATTGAATATTGCATATTTGATGAATAAAAAAGTGTAAAACAAAACAAGAACAGTGTGGGCAGTTTGTATTTTGTTTTCCTGGCAGCAATATGCTGGCATAGCAAACATACTGATGCTATTGCAAATAATTTACAAACTAAATGAAGAATTGCTTGCTTGGAGGCTGTGAAGTACTCAGGAGAAGCCCTCTGTCCAGGCAGAGGATCCCTTTGCCCTCCTTGGCTCCCCCCGCCCAAAGCTGACAGAAAACCCACTGGTGTGGAGGATCCCTTAAGCTGCAGATCTCTTCCAGTCCGTGGAGAAAAGGCTCTCCAAGCTCAATCCCAGCTCAGACCCCTAGGAGGCAGTAGAAATCCGCTGTCAGCTGACCGAGCTACAGGGAGTAATCGAGTGTGACATGTCCAAGTCTCCTGAGGTATCTGAGGATGTGCTTGCTGATTTCCTGCAGTCAGCCGCTGAGGCTTCTGTTGGGGGCTTATAACTCTCCATTGCTCATTCATGTGCTCCTGCTTCCTGGTTGTCGTCTGCTCAGTGAAGGGGAACCCAGAGGAGGACCTGGCCTGGGTCCTGTACCTTCGACGCTGGTTTCTGTCCCAAACCTGAACCTCCCCGGTCCCAAGGTGGCCTCGGGTATCAGCGGGGGTCCAAGAGAGGGGCTGGCCATGTCTTGGTCTCCCGGAGAGGGAGACGGGGGCATGCCATCCGTGGCCGCCGTACCGCCCCCTCAGGGCCTCCCTGTCCAGTGGGCCCCTGGGGCCCCTCATGTATTTCTATGGTCCATGCCCTATGTTGCCCTTATCCATGTCTGTACCCTTGCTCTGTTTGTCCCTGCACCTCTACACCTTGTCTTTGTTCGATTGTCTGCTCTGTCTGGTCGTGTCCATTTCCCAACTCGATAAGGTCTTGCCTGTCCTGGGTCCCATTTTGTACTGGTCAGGTGTCTTGTGTGGAGATTCCCCTTGTCCTCGGTTGTTCCTGAGTCTGTGTGTTGCTCCTTGCAGTGTAGTAAGTAAGTAAGTAAGTAAGTAAGTTTAATTTATATAGCACATTTAAACAGTGAGAACTGACCAAAGTGTTGTACAATGTCAAACTAAAACTAAAACTAAATTAAATAAAAACAGCAAACATAAAATGGTAAAAGCATAACAGTAGAAAACATAATAGTAGTCCTGGTTCTTTGTGGGTTTATGTGTGTTGCTCCTTGCGGTGTAGTAGTCCTGGTTCTTTGTGGGTTTATGTGTACTGCTCCTTGCGGTGTAGTAGTCCTGGTTCTTTGTGGGTTTATGTGTGCTGCTCCTTGCGGTGTAGTAGTCCTGGTTCTTTGTGGGTTTCTGTGTGGTGAGGCAAGACACATAGTTTCTCATATGTTCAATCCCCAGGTTAACAACAAGATCTGACCTTGGACCCCCAGATGTTTTTTTCTCTTCCTCCTTGGGAGCTTTAGGTTCCTCTCCTCTCTTGTCATCTGACTTTCCTTATTTTCATTGCTTTGTCTTTCCTTTTCCCTGTTTTTGTATCATTCTGTCTTAATGATGTTGTAATGTATTCCCTGTCAGCGGTTTGTGGTTTTTCCTTCCTCACACCCTCTCAGCAGGTACTCACCCTGTCTGACCGTGAGCATCCTACCAGCCTTGCCATGTTGGAGATGCTCTGACTCAGTCATCTGGCCATAATGATTTGGCTCTTGTCACACGGATCTTTATTCCTGCCCATTTCTTCTGCATTCAACACATCAACTACAAGTACTGAATGTTAGCTTTCCATCCAATCCATCGCAGACCTTCACATGCACCATTTTTACTGAATAGTCAACGTATTTCCCTTCATGTTTTGATCCATCAGTGCATAAACATTATATACATTCATCAGTATGTAAATAATAATGAACCTTTTGCAAATCAGTCACCTGAGAAGCATTGGTGCCTCAGAAAGCCTCATTTTATTATTACTAGTAAAAGTTCAAGAACTCCTCCAGAGTCAAAGGTCAAAACTGACACAGCAGACACACAGAAGTTTCAAGCACTCCAGATAATATCCTCCATGACCATGCACCAACAGACAGAATCAGATAGAATCAGCCAGCTCAAATATCTGCCTTAAGAGCAATTAAAAGTCAGTAGATGATTTCTTGGACAGAGTGTACTGTAAAGTTGGAAATTTCTAGAAAAATACTGCTCACTTACACCCTCTGGTGGTTTCATTTGTGGTTTGTCAAAGATGAGACAGTTGTAACCTGAATTACTGGTAGCCTTTTCATTGTGCCGGTGGCAGTGTTTTTATAGTTATAATTCTTTAGTTTAGTTTTTATTTCTATAATACTTTCAATTTTTATTTACGCCCTCTGGTGGTTACTTCATCCAAAAGAGCATTTGTGAGGTCAGACACTGATGTTGAATGTGAAGGCCTGGCTTACAATCTACATCACAGTTCATCCCAAAGGCCCTTTTCTGTTCCAGCATGACTGTACCCCAGTGCACAATGCAAGGCCTATAAAGACATAGTTGGGTGAGTTTGGTGTGGAAGAACTTGACTGCCCCCCACAGAGCCCTGACCTTAACCCCATGGAACACCTTTGGGCAAAAATTCCCACAGACATACTCCAAAATCTTGTGGAAAGCCTCCCCAGAAGACTGGCAGCTGTTATAGCTGCGAAGAGGGGGCAACTTTTAATTTAAAAAGGGATATCACAGTAGTTCCTGTGAGAATAATCACCAGGTGTTCCAGTAATATTGTTCAGGTAGGTTTTTATGTATTTTAGTTTCAATTTAGTTTCATTTAGGTGTAGTTTTTAATGTTTTTTCCCACATCTAATCTTAAATATTTAAAAAATAACAATATGAAACAATATGATTCGATAAGATATGGAGGAGAATACTGAATATTGAGGAGAAAAGTCCTGACCATTGTGTTGTATTCATGTTCAAGAGAGTGCATAGTGTATTACAAAAATAAAACAAAAAAAAGTCAGAAATGCCTGATTTGTTTTTAGCCAAAGATTAGAAGAATTATAAGAAGTTATAATGTTTTTCTATAACTCTATTGTTATAATACATAATATATAGTATGTTTTAAAATAACGTTTCTGGATACGATCCTGACGAACAAGACAGAGCTATAATTATTGTGTAATTCTGTAACCACTTTAGTTAATTTTTTCACTCCCATAAAATAATGTCAAGTTTAATGACATCCCAATAATGCGTACCAAAACAAGATGTTCGAGTTGCGTCCTACAGTGATGAGGATGTGGGTTATTACACCCTTCACACTCCAGTCCAGTAGGTGGCGATAATGCACCTGTGCGCTGGGGACAACCGGCGAAAAGCTCTCCGTGAAGAAGAAGTAGGTAGTGGTGGTCTCCACGTTGATCCAGCATGGCTAATAGTTTGAAGCGGTAAGGCAATACAACTGTAACTAAATATGGGCAGAAATGCTTCTTAATTACTTAATATATGTTTTTTTTTTGGTTGTAAGTAAAAACAGTTCTACTCGTTTATGAAGTATGTCATCCGATAATTGTGTATCAACCGCTACTGCATCCATGTTTTTCTTGTCAGTAAAAAGCTGTTCGATTTCTTCTTATTTGTCGGATTTGTTGCTCTAATTGCGGACTAAATAACATAAAGATTGTGTTCGTACCAGTTCAGAAATTTCAAAGATAAAAATCTAAGTCCTTCGAACGGGTCTTCAGTGTTTTCGGGTAATCAAGGAAGGTGAACTAGTTGGTACTCTCTTGGTATACAGTCGTATGTGAGCATCAGATATGAGTTAAATATTGGCTCTTTTATACAGTTTTAAGTTATTGTCAAGCAACCATTAAAAACTTGAGCATTACATTATAGTATGAGGGAATTGTATTTGTTGGGGCAGGCTTTGTTTTAGAATGCTTGAAGCTTCATCCGTACAGCATGAAACATGTTTTTCTACAACTTTCTAGATGATGCTTTTTGTACTACAAACTATGATAGGTCGGACTGTAAGAGGTAGCGAATACATTTCCAAAGCGTGTAAAATTGTGTACTTTCAAGTAAACAATCTGGTATTATAAGTAATTAAATAAAAGAAAAAACAACTTACTAATGTGAGATGAGTAGTCTATACCGATAGTCTGAAATACCTTATAGTAATAAATCCTTCATTGTCCCCGTGGGGGAATTCTTTTTACGTTTCCCTCAACTTGCTCTTTGTAGAGCAAGCTGTCCGCGAAGGGCAGCCACCTGTAGTGGTGCCCAGGGAGCTGGGAGTTAAGGGCCTTGCTCAAGGAGCCACAGACGTGCTGAGGCTGGGTTTGAACCGGCGATCTTCTGATTACTGGCACACAGGCTTAGCCCACTGAGCCACATGCTGCCCTATCATTATATTGCCAGTGTTAAAACTACAGCTAGCATATCTTGATGGGTTAAAACACATTTTTAGAACATCCTACCTTTATAAAAGACGTGTGTGGCCAATTTTGATGGACGGAAGTACTTCATAGGAATGTGCTGCCATAAATATGTGTCCACTACTGACACGTACAGTATTCATGTCAGGAGATTTGATATGCAATATATAAAACCCTGATTGTAAATCAGCATGATACTGACAGTAAAATGTGTTAAATGTACTTAATAAAATATGTAAAATGTATGAACGTTGACAAACGCATGAATCAGCTCTAACTCCAGCAAGGTAGGATGGATTGATGGGTGGTACTTCACATCCCATGCACGACAAATGGGATGTGATTTTGTTATGCGTATGTGCAGAACCCAAATTTAGGTTGTTTTGATAGGTAGGATGAAACGTTAGAACCCTCTGCCTGCCGGCCAGGTTGATGTCTCATTTGACGCTCCAAGACACTAAGCGGATCTGATTGCTCCAGTTTTTACTGGGATCTTGAATAACTCCCTGCATGCATGCTGGGTCCTAGGCTGTTCCAAGGTGGCTACGATCGTAGTAATCGTGGTTAGTAGTATGGCAGGGTCCTTTTAGAATAGGTTGATTTATCTAAACATCATGTGACAGACCATGTGACACATTGCACACAGGTGGATCTTAATAAACTAATTGTGATCTATAAAGTTATTTGTTTGGACCGACTCTTATTTAGGGGCTTCCAAGCAAAGGCAGCAAATACCTATGCACACTCAAAATTTCTGTTTTTTTAACTTAATTATTGTGTCACAATGAAAAAATGCACTTTTACAGAGGTAGGCATGTTGCGTGAATCAAATGAAGCTAACTCCCCCTAAATCGGTTTCAGTTCTGCTTGTAATGTGATAAAACAGGACAAACACCAAGGGGGATGAATACTTCTGCATGGCACTGTAAACTTGCCTAGGACCTCATTAATCTGTCACCCAGATGCAGTGACCCAGGGATAATTCCTGTCTTCGCCTTGTCTGATATGGTACATGTGCAATATCTTTTCAACTTGCATTATAATGAACAAACATTTCAAAATTGTAGATCCTGAGCTATGTGAATTTGTCTTAAGATGTCTTACACCATGTTTTCTATATAATCGTCTTCTGTAAATTTTTGTATTTGTATTCCATAATGTTCTGTGAAGTGCTTCTCTTGTATGTCTTGTAATATTGTCATGTACTTCATGTTTGCCATTGGACTACAAGCAATTCCGGTATGTTGGTACATACTGGCAGTAAAGTGAGTTCTGATTCTTTCTCATGCAGGAAACTGGAGGATTTGAGTGTAGACGAGTTCCTGGCCTCTGGCTTTGTCTCAGATGCCGACGGAGACTCGGAAGAAGAGGTGCCAGTTGTGCAGAATGGACAGAGCAAGAAATCCACAAAATCAAACTCTGCAGCCCAAGACAAGTAAGGAATTGATCATGTTTGGAGACTGATACAGAGCTGTTGTAATCCTAGATGAGTGCTGGTTTGGGGTGCCAAGCAAGTAATGTATCTTTTTTTTCAACATCCAACTCTTTTGTACTTGTGTCTTTACAGGTTTTTGCGTGTGACTTAATGTTTACAAGTAATGTTTTGAATAATTTTAAGGTTTTGAATAATATTCAGAAGGCTAATAAAGGTTATGATACGGTTCGTGTGCCCAGGGGTGAGAAAAAGGCCGGCCAGGCATCCCAGCACAAAGCACAGCTTTCTCGCTTGAAGAGCAAAGATCCAGAGTTCTACAAGTTTTTGGAGGAAAACGACCGAACGCTGCTCAACTTTGATGACACAGACAGCTCGGATGATGACGATGATGAAGATAGCAAATACCACACACTGCCCAGTCACCTTGAGGTTTGCCTTGTTTTCAATCATATTTTCAATCCTAGATCTGCTAACTGTTACCTTCTGGTAAAAGTTTTCCTTTGGTATGTCTGTGCATGATGCATCTGTTTTTGTCTTCAGAGTTAATGTATTATTTTTCTGTAAGGATGCCAGTTCTGATGAAGAGGCAGAGAAATCAGCAAAGCAGTCCCGGAAATCTGCAGGTGCCATTAAAGTAACGGAGAAAATGATCGACGAGTGGAGAATGGCTATCAGGGTACTTGCTGGTTATTTTTGTGGTTTTTTTGGAGGGATTTTAACTTTGACATTTTCCTCTAATTGGAGGTATTTAGCGCTTTTCATACCGTTATTTTTTTCCCTGCCCTTATGCTTTTGGACCCCCGGCAGAAGGAGCCCACACCCCGGCTGTTTCGCGAGGTCACGCAGGCCTTCAGAGCAGCAGTGCTGATCACTAAAGGAGAACGTGAAGACTCTTGTCGCTTCCATGTGGAAGACAGTTCAGGTAGCCCGCCCACCCATGTGATAGCCTGCTCCTCAGTTAATGGCTGTTAAACCTTTGTCAGAGGAGTCAATGCAGCCTCAGGTGGGACTGTCCTTAGTAACTTGGGAATGTTTGTTTCTCCTGCAGTTTTTAACGCCCTGGTGATTTTCTGCATCAGAGAGGTTTCTGTAGCTCTGCAAAAGATGCTCAAACTCAAGGCAGAGAAGAACCAGAAAAAGTAAGAACTCTGACTTTACCTTGTGCTCTTATTGGGAGAAAATCAGATTTTATTATCCGCTTGAACTCCTCGTAGCAGTGTATGTGCAGGGATGCCCTGACTGCATTTTCCTTGGCCTATCCCAAGTCCGTCCTACCGAAACTGATCATGGCTGATTCCAATTTTTTAGTGTAATAATTAGTAAACGTAACATTTTTTAACACTTCTTTTAATGAATTTTATTTTCTGCAAACAAACTATTTTGACACTATCTTTGCTGGCTCCGGCTCCCTTTTCTGTGACCGCACCACGCAAAATCAAAGCCTATGTCATGCATTACACTGGCCAGGTAATACTGGCTACTTGCAACCAACCAGCCACTAGCAGACAGGAGAGTTTTGAAAACCTGTCCCAGTCCCATGATTAATACTGAAATTCACTCTCATCCGAAAAATATTTAGCATCCAGTGCTGTTTAGGGTGAAAATCGGCCGTCTCTGGTCCTTAGCCAGTTGATCAGTTCATCCCTGTTTATATGTGTAGGTGCTGTGAGTTGGGTTACGGTTATTTAACTAGAACCAATTGCAGTGATGGCAGGTTGCTTAATTTCGATCAGTGTTTTATGCTTGCTTCTCTTTGCATAGAATCGTGCTACCATCATCCAGTTCAAAGTGGCAGAAGAATCAGATGGACATCAAGACTTACCTTAATGGCCTTGTTCAGGTATTTCACCCAGTCGCTGTACTTTTCTCATTTTTAAGCCTGGTTTGGCCCTCAGTAATACTCCGTCAGGAACGCTGAAGTTCTTCATCTCACGCAGCTTCTGTCATGCCTGTCTGAGGCCACCGTCATCGTCACTGTCCTGCGCCACGCTAACCAGATGGTGCCGTATTTCCTGTGTCTGCCCAAGCAGTGCAGAGTCTTTCTGAAGGTATGCGTGACTGTGCTGTGTGTGTCCGCGCGTATGTCTGTGGATGCATGCGCTCGTGGCCTTTGTAGTGATCGGTATGTCCATCCCCAGCAACTGATCAGGCAGTGGAGCACAGGCGAGGAGACTGTACGGGTCCTGTCCTTCCTGGCTCTCAGCAAGATCTGCCGGCACAAGCAGGACCTGTACCTGAACCCTATCCTCAAGGTGCTCCCCAGTTCCACAAATGAGCAAAATATTATTTCATGTGTTCAAGTATCTCCATATTTTTGTGGATATGATTTTACACAAATTTTCAAAATACACATTTGTAGATCTGACACTATGGATAGTGGTGCACTTGACCTGACAGAGTCTCTGGCCTCCCCCCCCCCCAGCAAATGTACATTGCCTATGTGAAGAACTGCAAATTCACCTCGCCCAGCACACTTCCTATGATCAACTTCATGCGGCGGACGCTGGTGGAGATGTACGCGCTGGATACCCAGGTGACCTACCAGCATGGCTTTGTCTACATCCGCCAGCTGGCCGTGCACCTTAGGAATGCCATGACTATGAAGAAGAAGGTGAGCACGGACTGATTATGCAGCGGTGGGGGGTGCTGGGGGGGGGGGGGTGTGGGTGGTGGTG
>JAODLC010000071.1:755943-767503 GCA_026781145.1 Hippopotamyrus pictus | reverse complement strand
TTTATAGTCAACTGGTTGGTTGAAACAAAATCCTGGTTTGGATTTTTACTTTCTGGACCTGAAATGTCCACCTCTGGTAAGCGGTTAGAAAATGGATGGATGGATGGATTCAGGACACTCTCGTTTAGCGTTGTGGTGTTTTAGGGTGAAAGGGACGACCTACACCTGTGGTCACGTTGCCACTGGGCCGTAGATAAAGACAGGAAACTCAGTCTGAAATCCATATGCTCCCTGAGCTCTTTAACTGTCCCCTCCACCAATAAGGCAGAGAGACCCCGTGAGAGCAGAGGAGCTACGTGGATGGTCATCTATCAGACATTGATGCACTGCTTCTGTGGCATCAACCCAGTCATCAGTGCAGTGGTCAGGCCAGAACTGGAGCAAACTGTATAAAAGCGCCCAGCAAAGCAGCACTAGTGGACAGTACCGGAGTTCTAAAGGTCACTGGTATCTAAGCTTAGCCTGACGCTACTGAGGAACATGGTCCAGCAAATTTGCTGTTGGGGTTTACAGGGCAGTTCAGAACTTTGTATCACAATACAGCATGTTTGTTTCATTCGTCGTGTATTTCCTAGGCTAGTAAGCAAAGGTTATCCAGGGTTATCCATGAAGTTTCCCACGCTCATGATGGTTTCTATGAAGCTACGCAATCACTAGGCAGTACGTGCTGATCTCATTAGGGCAGCCTAACATCGCCAAACATTTAAGAGATGCAATGTGTTCACACCATTGCCATTTAGAACTTGTCTATGCCACAGACATTCATGCTCTGGCCATATCATTGACTTGCACATTGTCCGAACCATAAAGTAACTTTCTATACTGGCATTTGCTGACGGGCTGGAGTGTAGGAAGTGGAATGTCAGGAACACCACCCCCCATCTCACTACTGTCCTTGAAAACTTACTCCTAAAATACAATTTTATTCTGCACTCAAGAAAAATACATAAGCCATGTAGAAACCTGTATGTAACTAACATATAGCATATCGACTAAGATGCTTGTATTTTCTTTCCACGTGTTTTTATTGCTAGGCTGACAAATTTGTCCTTTGTTAACAGAAAAGCAGGTTTTCACTGTTAGAGTAATTAAGGCTTAGAACAAGACATGAATCAGAAGTGCAAGAACCAGAACTTAGATAAGAAACAGTGTAACAAACATACAGACTGTTACCACAGGGTATGATGCCAAAGTCTCCTGCAGACAATCCCAGGCAAATACTGCCAACACCTCAGCACAGAGCTAAGGCATCAAAATCAATGTTGGTATAATACTCTTACCCGGCCATCTTCCAAGTAATCAAAATCAATGTGGGTATAATACTCTTACCCGGCCATCTTCCAACTAATTAAAATCAATGTGGGTATAATACTCTTACCCAGCCATCTTCCAACTATTCCCTTGTTGGGGAGGTGGGATTTCCATTGAAAACATCTAAACAGGATACATTCTGGCTACTTTTAAAGTACACATGTTATTTGTTTGGTCACTATAACAGAGTGAAGAAAACAAACATCTACTGGATTTAATATCCTCCCGGGACAGCCCCCCCCCAAAATTGAACCCCCCCTCATCTAATCCCTACTTCCACACCCCTCATTCTCTACAGTGTCTACAATTACTGGACGGATCAACTGGAAATGTGAAAGTCAATACATGTTTTTACTTGGATGCTCTAGTTGTGACATATAGAGTAACTATGAAACTACACTTATTCATTTATTGCACATTCCACTTACACGCCAATTTGCACACTTTCCCCATCAATTAGATGGTTAACTTCCTTTGTGCATGTCTTAACATCCATGTCTTACATTTATTTTATATTGTTTATTTTCTTCACATGTCTAAATATTTATGTTCAGCTTATTATTCATTTGCATTATGATCAACGTTTTCTATAACATAACAGTAAGAAGTATAATAGATACACTAATGGTATAACTAGGTACCTACCATGTAATATCATACACACACATACAGAACCCACTGTGATTTGATTTGATTGAGATCAAATGTTACTGCTACCTAGATTTTGTTTTTGATTAAACATATACTAGCTCCACAGAGGGGCACAGTCAGCTGTATATAAAATCTGCATCATGTATCAAATCCTAAACCTGTCAAAACTAAACACTAGCAAACAAATAGTTGTTATATTACCATATACGTACATATTTATTATAACAGGAGACTAGTTCAAATGCATAAAAAGTGACAGTGATGTATTACCCAGAAGGTTTTGCCACCCTCACTTCCCAGTCTAATCCCTGCTCCTTCCACACCCCAGGCCTCTACCTCCAGTCACCTTACAGCAGGCTTTGGTGGTAACTTCAATCAAAAAAAATGTTTACAAACCAGCTACCGGAACACTGCCAATGAAATTCACTAGCATGGAGCATTTATGCAGCGCTGCTCTAATTTTGATGTGACTCGTCTCAAAGTTTCATCACTTCCAGATCTTTACCCATACAATGTGTCTGCAAAATTAGAAAAAGATCCATCAAATACTTTTTGAATTATCATCTTAACAAACGATAGTCTGCAGTGGTGGTGGTAGACCGGTTGCAAAAGCATAAAATATTCCACTTATATCCATCTATGCATACCAAAAACGAAAATAGAAACAGCAGCTAATCACAAAGCCCTTATCAGCCTTACCTGGGAGTCAGGCATCCAACACCAATCAGAAATCACAAAACCTGACACTGTCCTCCAACTGTCTGAAGAAGATAAGTCTGGCCTTATTTAGCATAATGGCATGTTTCAGTATCAGGACAATTGCTTTTGTTATAATTTACATGCATTTTTGTTGGCTTGGAGGAAAGCATAGAGTACTGGCACAAAAAAACAGACAGAGGGGATGAAATCTGACATGCTGACAGACTGAGTACGGACACAATATGGCTGCCTGGGTGTCCTACACGGCTGCGTGGGGCCGTCACCGCGTCACACGTCCTGCGGGCTCACCTGCGGGGCTGGGCACCCCCATGCTGCTGGCAAGCTGGAATATGCGCTGCTGCTGTTCCTCATAGGACCCCGGCTCACTCAGCGCTGACATCATGCGGCGGTAGTGCTCTTCTGGGGTCATGTGACTCAGCGACTCCTGGCTCAGGGTATGCGAGCTCTCTGGGGAGAAAGTTAAACCACTCAGCCTCCCAGCACTAGGCGTAAAAAAAAAAAAAAACGGCTTCCGGGGAGAGGTGAATCGCTCCGAATGCAGATCCGCCAACTGTGAGCATTAATCACCGTGCATGTACAGCCGCCATCACTGAATGGAGGTAGGCGGCACAAACAGAGTCCTGCCCCTCAAGGGAGGTGGGTGTTATTTTGACCCGGCAGAGAGAAACCCAATCCATGTGTCCAACAAATGGAGAGGAGCAACTCCCTCCCTCAGAAAGGGTCATGTAATCCATCCGGGGATTCTCATTAGTGTGTGCGTGTGTCTGTGTGTGTGTGTGTGTGTGCATGGTGTGTGTGTCTGTGTGTCTGTGTGTGTGTGTATGTGTGTGTGTGTGTGTGTGTGTGCGTGTGTCTCTGTGTGTGTGTGTGTGTGTGTGTGTGTGTGTGTGTGTGGATTAAGTTCATATTACATTGTGGGGGACCAAATGTCCCCCACAATGGAATAAAAACCTGTGTTTTTGACGTCGTAGGAACCATTTTTCAGGTCCACACAGAGATCTGTGAATGTAATCAAAAGGTCCCCACATGCATGCATAGACAGACACACTCAAACACAGACATACACTCTAATTTGATTGATGTATTAACTGCAGCCAGTTCGCTTCTTTAGTAACATCTGGCACTTGTACATTTCAGGTTTAAAATGATAATATACATTCTGCAATTACTTTTGCTCAGGAAGAAACTATTTCATTAATAGTTCTCAATGGAAAAGCACAGATATAGACCGAATTGGAAACAGCGAACACACTGACTGATAGGAAATGAATGTCAGCCATATGATCTCAGCAGTTGGACCACAAAAGTCAAACATCCTAATAAAAGAAACCTTCTTTCATAAAATAAGTCTGATAGAAATACTCATAGAAGTTCACACAAAACAGGAACACCCACATATACATTCACATGCTTATACTTTGATTCCCCCCAGAGCTCAATTTAGTGATTTCTTAAGAACTACCTGTGACTTTACTCTTCTCCAAAGCGGTGTTTTGCGATCTCCACCACTTCACTTGCAGCCATTCATTAACATGGCTGTGGAGAAGTATTGCCTCACTCACAGTGTCTCAGAAAGTCAAACAGCCTGTATCTTAAAAAATATGCCAAAATAAATCTTAAGCATCTTTGCACATATTTATTTAACTCTGCACTATTTCGTATTTTGTACATATTGTTAAAAACTGTGTTTGATATGTTCGGGGAGCCACTATCCCAGTCTCACTCATCTACGGTGTACAAGGACAATAAAGTACTGAATTTCAAACCTGTCTATGACTCCCTGGGGCATTTTTAATGTTAACGCTACTTGCCTAGGAAATGTTATGCACAACACCAAAGAATGTAGAAAATGAGCTAAGGAAACCGTTAAAATGAAACATGATAAAAGACTTTAAAGTGAGACACATTGAAATGCCACGCCGAGGTCAGAAAGGACCACTGGTACTGTACTACTGTTGCTATGCAGTGAGTTGTTGCCGAACAGTTTGACTGTTGCTAAGCAGTAGTTGTTGCTAAGCAAGCACTTATCCCTGAACTACAGCACTGTTACGAAATGATGTACGGATGATTCATGCCCGATCCACTGCTGCAGCTCATCATATATTCTACAAACTATCACATGTCTACACGCTGCACTTCGCTTTTTGTTGATATAAAATCCACAAATTGTACTTTCATTATCAGGCTAACGTCGCCACAGCAATGAGCCATTCCTCTCACACTGTAATCTTTAAAGCAAGAATGACACTCACAGACGCACGCGTGCGCTCACAGACGCACAGGAGGGCCCCGGGCCCATGTGCTCTTACCCCGAGGAGACTGGCTACGTGCCTTCTTGCTGCTGCTGCTGCTGCTGCTGGGGGAATAGGCTTTCCGCTTACCCAGGATGTCGTCTGCAACAGAGCAAGATCAAAAGTTAGCACCTTGAAGGTGGGGGGTGTGGGGGGGGGGGAGACAGTGGCCCAGAGCAGATAGGCAGCCACATACCTGTGGACATGCTGTGATCTCTGAGAAGGCAGCGGCCTAAGGGGCCTGAGGAAGCAGGACGAGTTTGGGCCACCCCCCCCCCCCACCTCGTGCTGGTTACACCCCCCAGGGAGAGCAAAAGCTCACGCTGAGTCTTACTGAGGCTCCCCGACTGAATCACTGATTATCTGTTTTCATAGAGGCTCCCTCACTCTGCCAGATCTGGCTGAAGCAGCTGCACAGTCTCTCTCTCTCTCTCTCTCTCTCTCTCTCTTTCTCCCTCGGTCTCTCACTCGTAGACCTGGATAATTTCCCTCCCATTGAAACACAGAGAAATACGCAAAGCCTGCGTTAGCATAATGCTTCACGCCAACAAGCAGCGCAGAGAGTCATGCTCCAAGCCTCCGCCCACAAACAGACTCAACATCAATACCCTCCAATACCAGGAGGGAGTGGGACGAAAGGGGAGGGGTGTGACGCCGGCATCGGCAGGAAGGAGGCCGGCGTTAAAGCCACAGCGCCTGCTTCCTCCTGCCCGGCTGCGCAGTTACACTTTTTTAGATTGAGGGCTGGAGACACCGAGTTACTGCTTTGCAGTGCAATTATATGCTGATGACCACATGCAATGAAGCACATGTAAGTTACCCCACATGACACAGGGGAGAGTCCACTACAGAGACACCCCTGCGGAAAGAAAGGGACTCGACAAAGAAAGGCTTGGTTTAAAGGGGAGGAACAAAATGTCACATGATGAAAATGCATGCGGCCGACTTGCTCAAATAGCTTTATTACATTTCAAAACAAAACAAAACATACATGCGCACACACTAACATCTAACAGGATCCTAGTTAGTACAAGTTTAGCTCTATGATTCCACTGTGTGTGTGTGTGTGTGTGTGTGTGTGCGTGCACACATGTAATTTTCATTTTATAGTTTTAGTTGTCATTATGCTAATTTTCTCGATTATTGTTCAAAGCTTAAATAACACACAAATACATCATTCTGCAGGGCTGGTCAGGTCACAGATTGCAAGGTGACTCAGTAACACTGCTCCTTAAGGCACAGATGCCACTATGTAACAACGTCTTCAGTCTTTGTTCAGCTGTAGCCAGACTTGAACTATGGACTGGACACTAGGGAACGTAGCTGCAATGTGTGTGTTGCTGAAAAAATATAGCAATGTATTCCCTGGACATCTAATCCATACTCCTCCCACACCCCCCCAAACCTTTATAGTGTTTACTATTACTGGATGGATCTACCGAAAACGTGAAGGTCAGTGTTTCTGCCTGTTGTGACACAGGCAGAAACTCTGAAACTGCACCTATTACTTTATTGCAAACAGAATATTGGTTCAGAAGGAGACTCCTCATTTTAATGTTCAATATGGGGCAATTTTCAATATGGGGCATATTCATATCACGGCTCCTTACAGTCCCTAAAATACTTTATAGCACAACTACACTGACATGTTTCTTTTGCTCAATAAAACATAACAAAAATGTATGTTTTTATTTACAGTTTATCCTCAAGATTAGCTACAATGAACAAGAATAATATTTACAAATAAAACTCCTGGCTTTTTCGCTTAGGGTGTACCAATTCCAGAATTGTACAGAGTATCACTTAGACTGTACAAATATCGGCTATGATAAATTTTGACAAATGAAAATACTGCAGTATAACACAAATATTGCAAGTCTACCTACCACACTCTCCCCACCTTTCCAAAAAATGGTGACGCCATTAAATCCCCCCATGACACATTTCACGACCAGACTGCTACTGATAACACTCGCCGCAAGGAGGAAGTGGGAACAAAAAAAAAAACATTATAATGAAATATTCAGAAAATGATCTTGTGCCTCACAGTTTGAGAATTACTGACCTGTACAATGTTCTTGGGAAGTCTGCAAAAAGATGTTTTTGCCCTCGGACACCCTCTGCAGTACAGCTGCAATTTTGGGGTGATTTGGGGTCTATCATAGGAAAGATTTTCAGGTATTGGATTTTGATTCATATAATGTTTTTTGTGAAGTGGTAATAAAATCCATTAAAGATCAAATACAGTGAATAGAGTAGTAGTAGTAGTAGTAGTAATAATAATAATAATAATAATAATAATAATAAATAGTTATCCTGTTCACAAGGTTAAGCCTCTTATCTAACTCACCCTTCTCTTTGCTGTCACTAAGTACCATTGTCTCACTTTTAGTGAAGTTTGTTTCATAATTTTAACAGGTCCAGATCCGCACCCATGCAATACATCTGCAAAGTTTGGAAAAGATTCATCAAATGGTTTTTGAGTTATCTTAACAAGGAAGGGTCTTTGGTGGTGGTGGTCCCAAAACCACAGGCATCCCCCCATCCAGGGATACAAAAAGAGATGCTGTAGCAGTTATTTTCTCTCAGTCCTGACCAGTGACTGGTCTGCCCAGACAGACTCCTGAATTTCCCCCTTATTCCTTTAATCTGTCATCTTTATCAGGCCAGGTAGTGGCAAAGAGCAGCAGGTAGCAGCGGGCGGTTGGTGGGAATGGGTGGGGGTACAGTGCCCCCATCAATCCCCACATTAGCACCGACAGAATGGTGCTAATGACTTATCGATCCAGTGGCGGCAGCGGACCCTGGGCAGGCCAGGTGGGGGCCATTGATCGCCATCGAGGGGGAGCAGAGCATGCAGGAAATATGCTCCCCCCTCCCCCCACCGCAATGGTGGAGGGCAGCATAATGAAATGGATAAAATAACGAATAGTCAGAGCATTTTATTGTCGATTGTACATGATACAGCAGGGGTGTCAAACTCCAGTCCTGGGGGACCAAAGTCCTGCACACCCATCAGCGATAGGTGAAAATCTGTGATATAGAAAGACCATATAAATAAACATTTTTTTTTTATAGTTTAAGCCCTAAAGTACCCCTCCCACACACTTTAAACACATGTAAACTTATAAAAACAACACATATGATATGTGGATGTCAGGTTAAGGATATGAGTAACAAAATAATAATAATAAAATAATAATAATAATATGTAATGTATATGTATGTGATTCCATTTTAACGATGGCTTTATTCCGAGGACGTGCCACCCTCTTTCCTGTTTGACTAAAAGAAAGTGATTTGGCTACTCTTATATCCTTTTCATCCTTCTTGATGTATCGCACCGTCGATTCGTTCAAGCCATAATGGCGAGTGACGTCCGCGTAACGCTTTCCTTCCCGAAGCGTATCCAGGAGTTTTACCTTCTCCTGAACGGTCAAGGTCTTCCTCTGGCGCTTAGGCTCACTGTTGCCAGAAGGCTTAGAAGATGCAGGACACTTGGGAGCCATCGTAGGGCTTAAAGTGAAACGGAGACAATCGGCGCACAAGCAAGGTGCGCGATACGCAGAGAACTGTGACGCGTCGGGGAAAAACCCCCGATAAAGTGAGGGATTACCGTACTCTCATTTAAGACACCTGATTCGACTCCTTGTGCTAATTACCACACAGCTCTTAAGCTGAATCATTTGTGGTGCAACAGAGGAAGAACTAAGCTACACAGGGCTCCGGCCCCCCAGGACTGGAGTTTAACACCCCCGTGACACAGCTGTGCACAGGACACAAGCTGCATTCTTGGATGAGTATAGGGTATGTCTGTAGCCCAGCGGGCATCAGCGCCGGCGCCCCCTGACCTGAAATTGGCTGGCAAGTCGGCACCCGTAAGAAGCTGCCACCCTAGGCAGCTGCCTATGACACCTATAGCGTTGCACGACGTGCATAACGTGAAGGAGCAAAGGCTGGAGGCAAGTAAACAAACGGAATAGACATACTCTTCAAAAATTCACACTAAACACACTTTTTCACTATGGTGAACGGGAATAGACCGGAAGTGCTGATATCCACCCAAAAAACATGTTTTTCTCCTCTGTGTCTCAATGACCCTTAGGATGATAATAATCTCCACTATCATCTGTCCTTCAGCTGAACTGAATACCAGTCAAGACACTGTGATTCTACACACCTTGGATATGACTTTCCTACCACAAGCTCTTCAGCAGCATAGGGCATGAGGCGGGGGAACACCTCGGACAGGACGCCACTCCACTGCACACATTAGACACATTATCATAAATCAGGGATGCCAACTCACCACATGTTCTCTTATTGTGGAAGGGAACCAACATAAACAGCAGGAGAACGTGCAAACTCCACTCACACAGAGCCAGCTGTGGCATTTCAACCCTAAACAGAGCGTGTCTGACGCAGCAGTGCTACCTACAGAGCCTCTGCGCCGCTCGTATACAAGACAACGTATAATGTATTCTAGACCAGTGTTTCTCAACCTGGTCCTCGGGGCCCCCCAGACCTTCCACATTATTGCTCCCTCAAAGATCCCGGTTTGTGGGCTGTCTGGGGGTTCCCGAGGACCAGGCTGAGAAACATGCACACTAAGAAAATCGAATCGTTGTGTTATTCCAGCTAAAAGCGGACTTTTACATCACATGTAAACATGTTAGTCCGGCTGAAATCGCACTAAATCGAATTTCTCGAAGTCGGGCTAGGACACTCAGGTGATGTGATTGGGAGTCGATTTACTCCTGCATGTATACATTCAACCGGACCCAAACCGGCCTAGGCGCTCTGCGTACGCTCCACAGGTTCTCCCTCGACTTTCACCAGGAAGTGACAGAAGGAGCCGGAACACAGAAGAATGGAGCATAGCAGAGGTCGCCATGTTGGCGCATTGCAGCACCAAACGGCGGCGTCGTCTGCCTTCGGATGACATCATAGCCACAAGGAATAGCTTGCATCCCGTTTGGAATAATAAAAAAAAAAACCAGTGCAACGTACAGCACCTATGAAATGTAGAGCGCGGTAAAGCTGTCTAATTCACTGCTCAGCTGAAGGGGCGCTTTTCCACTGCACCAGGTACGTACTTTTGGTACTTCAAGAAGGTGTTGGCATAAAAACTGGTACCTTCTTGAAGTACCATCATAACGCGAGGCGGGGTATTTTGTACTGAATTTGAAAAATATTTTTTAAATATTATATTATAGGACTGGCCAACATGCGATAACACCAACATCATATGTTATGCATATCCAATTCTTACATCGCTAGTCAGCTAGATTAAGATCAGGCTTTGTCTTACCTTCAGTTTGGTAAGGATATTATAGCGCAGGGAATTTACGTCTCGCTAGAAGAGTTTACTCTGTCATAGGAAAAAAACTAGCAAGTTTTGCAATATTAATGTATCTAGTATACGCTTCAAAAATCAGTTTAAAGTTCACCTCAGCTGCTTTTGCGTGAGTGCTGCATACAGGCTCTGAGACGATCATAATCATATTCATCCTTGCTGTTTAAATCACTCCTAGGCGGGTTTGTAAGAAAATTATGTTGAACTCCTTTTTTGTTTCATAAATACCCCAAAATTTATTACAACAAAATCACTTTGCAATATTTGAAAAAAATCCAATACCGTGCTGTCATAGTATATTATACCAAATACTTTATTTCTTGTCTTGCTATCCTGATCTTGTTGTATATTTTCTTCCAACCAGATCACAATTATAGCTTGTGTCACTTTATTTGTCCATGGATCCATTATTACTAATTTTATTCGTTTTTTTACGCCTGTGACATAATAGGTCAACCAGAGAAAGCTCAATACTAACAAGCTGAAAAGGGCCATCTTGCCACCTATTGTCATACTTCAGTCAATAAATCGATTCCCCTCCCATGCATGTATACTGAGACAAGGACAGTAGCCCAATCAAATGGCGTAGTTGAGCTATAACAGTAGCTTGACTTAGCTGTGCATGTTAACGTACTGACTGTTCTAGAAGTTCCTGTTCACCCACTCACCCACTGTTCTGCAGAACGCATGCTTCTAAATACTAAAATGTTAAGTGTTAGTAACAACAAAAGTATGGGTCACTGCTCAGTAATGCCATTCACAAGGGTATGAGTAATACTCTGAAGCGAATCAGTGAAGAAAAAGTACAACCATCTTAGCCACGCGTCCTACCTGTGTGACCAGGACTCCTGAGAAGCAGGCGCTGCCTCTGGGCCACACTGGCAAGCGGGTCTTCAGGGCTGCAGCGGAGACTGGAGCCAGGGGAGGAGACGTCACCTTCACTGCAAGGTGGGAAAGAGGCAGAGTGTGAGATTGCTGCATTTCAGGTCATAATTATCTACTTTTTGGGTGCATGAGTGTTCAGGGGAAATAGTGAGGAAGAGAGCAGCACACTAACCCTATGTGAGGACATTAGCAACAGTTAATCTTAAAACTGTTTCTTGAAACTATGCTTCCAGTATATTAATGGATTCTTACCTTACAACAGGTACAACTGAGCAGAGGTGGAGATTTCAGGTCCAGAGAGTACAAATCCAGACCAAGATTTTGTTTCAACCAACCAGTTGAGTAT
>JAODLC010000071.1:717393-735523 GCA_026781145.1 Hippopotamyrus pictus | reverse complement strand
TTGTAGAGCAAGCTGTCCGTGAAGGGCAGCCACCTGTTGGAGCGCCCAGGGAGCTGGGGGTTAAGGGCCTTGCTCAAAGACCCGCAGACGTGCTGAGGTTGGGCTTGAACCGGCGACCTTGCGATTACAGGCACAAGGCTTAGCCCACTGAGCCACACGCTGCCCCCAAAATTCTTGGCAGCGGTGGGATTCGAACCCACACCCCCGAAGAGACTGGAGCCTTAATCCAGCGCCTTAGACCACTCTGCCACGCTACCCTAGGTAACCATTAGAGTCAGCATTACTCTGCCACGCTACCCTGGGTAACCATTAGAGTCAGCATTACTCTGCCACCAATAGATATTTCCTTATCACATTACAGCTGGTACAGGTGAATATAATGCATTACATGGTATTATTCTGATAAGAGATCCATAGTTTTCAGCTGACAAAGGGATCCGTGGGACAACAAAGGTTAAGGAGCCCTGGTTTAAACAGAAGGAGCTGGAAGCCAGAGAAATGGACTGAGATAAAGAGGGAAAAGAGGGAGCAGGTAGGCAGACAGACAGACATGAGGCTCCATTCTGAGGACACTCTTCTAGCTAAGAGGAAGGACGGATTTTGAGAGAAAGGTAATGATTGGAGGGAATGGGGTGGCGGAGCCGGATACTGAGTTAGGTACCTTGAGGTCTCTCACCGAATGTGGGCATGATTTCCAAAAGAGATATACATTTATTTATAGTGCTGGGAGGGACCCATGAACCATGAAAGTGATTGAAGAGATAGCACTGCTAAAAAAAATTAAAATTCTAGCAAGCTGAGTACATTATGGGTATTTCACAGATGAATCCCATTTGCCTATATATAAAAAGTAGCACAAGCAGCAATACGGTCACACTATCGTAGATAAAGGAGATAATACTATAGGATACCGTCCTCAGACCTACCGAGACAGTAAGAGGGAATGCAGGTCCACCAGTGTTTCAATGTAAGCTGCACAGTGGAATTCAATTGACAACTGTATGCATGCTTTGAAGAAGAAAAAAACGCCATAATAAAATGTACTAAAATCATAAGGCCATTAAGAAAATAAAAAAGTGAGACCTTACAAAGCAGCCGGAATCACGGGAGTCAATATGATTTGTGGCTACGTCCAAGCTTAAGCAGGAAAGAGTTGTTTTTGATGAACAGGACCACAGTCAAAGCAGCCTTGACATGAGCACAGCAGTCACTCATTGTTACCTTCTCAATGTTTTTTCTCTCATAATCTGTATCTCATGACTCATATTGACTGACAGCAGCACCCTAACATTGACTGGTGTGCACTTATGTGGATTTCGTGGCTTTAAACCTTCCTACATTTGCCTACAGTCCACACCAATACAGGGTTAAGCGATTAGCTCACCTGTATCAGTCACAGGCTTCTATCTTATTTTAAACCCCCTTTACACTGTGTGCTATACCCTGAGTAATCGCCAGGAGCCCCCTAAGCCTCTTACACCCCTCCCTCTGGGTTAAACCAGCCAAGGCGACAACGGCTACATTTTGCTCCAATTTTATTTTTTTAATTACTCCCCTAGATGAAGCCATTGGGAATTCTTTTTTACAAGCCAGTATTTCAGGTGGCTGGGAGACCGAAGCGCGGGCAGTTGGCCCAGGGAGAATGTCGTCACCGCGTCTGTCGCTGACCAGCATCAGGCTTGGGGGTGGGGGGGGTGGGGGGGGGCTAACAAACAAAGAGAAGAGTCCCCGTCACCCGGGGCCAGCACATGGCACACGAGTCACAGCACGAGAGCCGGGACAAATAGCCACGGCACAGAACATGCGGGCAGTAAGAATTAAAACCAGAAAACAAAGCATCTCAAAGTGTTTAGACTGCACTCTTCTTTCGTGTTTTATTCCTTCATTCTGGACAAAAATATAAAGTGACAACACATTCATTTGTAAATTTTGGAATAAACTTTATATATAATATTTTATAATTGTCAAAGACCAAATGACATTAACTTTAAGAGGTATATATACAATTTTACTGGCGATGTACAGCTGAAGCACATGGGCACGATAGAGCTACACACCTAATGTACTGCATAAGACACGATGATGCTGATACAATCCACACGTTCACAGCACAAAAATATCCTAAAATATATTAAGACAATTCAAAAAGACACATCCATAGACCAACTACTTCCCATCTCCCTAATTGTTTTCTCTTTCCTGGATACATTTTTCTCTTTGGTTTTAACTGCATGTATGTGAGCACTAACAAGCAGAGTGACTCTGCATATATGTGAACATACCCAGCCATATAAACCTGATTCGGATTCTGATTCCATGTCACACCAGCTTACTGTCTCTCCAGCTCTCAGTTGCTGGCAATCGGTTGCTCTGGACATATCCATATCCATTTAAGATCCTGTTTTTCAAGAATGTGCAAATAATAGACTAAAAGTAGGTTTTAGCATATTTGTCTTGAACCTGTCCTGAATCAAAAGAAATTAAAGAAGGATTGAAACACTCATTTAACTGTCCTCTTACCACTGGAGACGAAATTCGACACCCAGGGCAATCACAGATTGGTGGATGTACCTGTAAAATTCCTTTGGACATAAGAGTCTTCAAACTTTTCCCTGAAAAAGAGAGAGAGCATCCTAAAAATGACATTCACAGCCAGTTCACTGAAAAGGACTAATTTGAATGGAAAATTTAATTTAATATTTAATATTTTGGTAAATATAAAATTAAATCTTGTAGTGACCAGCAGCAACATATAGACAATGTTAAATACCAAGGGCTCTCTGGGCAGAAAATTTACTGATGCAATCCTTACCCTTCCATTTGTGGTGGGGCTATAAGACTACAGTGGTATTAAACTGGCAGTAATCAACCTAGATTTGTTTTGAGTATCGTCTCTCAAAATTTCATATTAGACTTTACCAAAATAGTGATCTATGCCGCTGACAATACAGGTACCCGAGATTAAACAATCCGGGTGAAAAAAATTCCCTAATACATGACTCCACCTTCCATACTGCTTATCAAGCACAGGGTCACAGTGGATTTTTAGTAATGTACTTAATGGGCACTCTTAGCCATTGGTGATTAGGTTTTCACCATTCGGTCACAGTCTTCACACAGTACTCTTATTGCACATTAAGAGTTTGACCTTCTTTAAGTTACCCTAATACGAAACACAATGCTGCAAGACACGCAACTATTTTAGGCTCGCTTGTTATTTTGGGTACCAAAAGCATTAGCCCATCAATGGACGTGAGGTCACCGCATCCAGCGGCAAGGAGGTCCAATAATACAGTTTTACATTTTATTCATGCATCTGGCGCTTTTATCCAAAGCGACTTACAGTAGAGGGAAGGGTTACAATGTAGCACGTGCGCTCCCTGAGATAAACTGTATCCCTTCGCTCTATTCCAAGTGGCTTTGGAGAAAACGCTTTTATTATGGGCATACAGGCACCAAGAAATGAAGACATTTTCAAAACCTGGATCGATTGCAACAATATACGTTTGTAATATGTATACACATATATAACATGCTATACAAACATCTCTAACCCCAACAGCTCCGTTACTTGTCAGCGATAACTGGGCACAAGGGAAAAAATACCTTTTATTCTTACGTTTAGTAACGTACATATTGTTAATACAGAAGAATGTACCCCTATAAATTTTGCCAGTTTCATTAATTAATTACCCCGCCGCTACACATTTACAGCTCATCTCAGATCTGCGCTCACCCTTTCCCTTGAACTCACTTTATAATACTGTCAATTATATTAACGTTTGAACCTGATAAATAGATCTGCTTCATGGTAATAATCCAATTACTTTATGCCGGACCCAGATCTCATTCCATACGTATTTTAATTTCATTTAAATTTTTAAATTTCAGTGCCGAGATTCCAAAGTGCGCCCAAGAAACGTGAGTTCCAGGGTCCCGTTTCTCTCCTAATATTATTTTTTTTCTGTTCTATAAGCCCCTCCATTAGCTCTGAAGCAAACCTGGGGATCTACGGCCAATCGATAACAGTAAGGGCATAAATCAAACACGTTGGTTATTTGCGTTATGAGAATAAAAGCTTACCCTTGTGCCTGATACTACGTTTCCAGTCTTTTGCCGTCTCCCTTCCACTGACAAACTGGAATTCGTTGGGGGTGAGCCACTCTCCGCGGTATTTGATCGAGGGTCCTTTGCTGCCCTGGCACAACTTATTGATGTATAGCAAGGCTTTGTTCTCCCCGCATTCCACCTCGATGCAGGGCTCTCCGTTGTCAAAGAAAGGCTGGAAGTCGGGTATGGAGGAGAACCTCTCCAGCATTAAGTCCTCGGGGTGGTGGAGGTGCTGGTTGTGCAGAGCCGCGTCCTGCAGTCCCAAGTAAACCCGATGATGGGCGAAAATGTGATCATAAGGCGGCGGATGAGGGGTCACCACGGGGATAGCGGTGGCATTTAAAGGGGCCAGGTATTCCGACTGGTTAAAGGCAGCCAGTGCCATATCATCCCCATCGAGTGTCTCCTTTTTTATTGCTGGCATATTAGTGAGAGCGCAGCGGCGGTAACAAGTGATTAATAGTTCGTCCGAATCAGCTTTCGTGTCCTCTTTGCGGAGTTCAGCACTGGAATTGAAGACGGTCCACTTCGTTTTCCACGGGGATCGCAGGTCTTTCTGGAAGTACTCCTTTTAAGTTGCCCGACAAATTGCCATCGCCGACTTCGCGGCTCCGAATCGCGTCGCTCCCCCCTCGGGCTCGCGGCTCCTCTCCGCTTAGGGGCTCCTGCCCGCTACATCTAATCGGACTCGCACCACTAATGCTTGACATTTCGGAGGGAGCTCAGCCGTGGTCATTATGTTGATTAAAATTAGCACTGATCCCATACCTATCCCACGCGCACTATGTTTTAAGAAGATTTCTTTAGGTTCTCGTCTTGTGCTTTTACATGCGTATTGTTAACCCCGAACTCTGCTTTTAAATAAATACATCCCGATTGTCTTGATTTACATAAAATGTCAAAATGTTACTCTTTCTTCCTGGGTATATAGCCCATTTGCTATACTTAAATGTCGCTTGCTTTTTATGGTATTAGATTTAAACAGAACGCATTTGATTAAAGTTTTCCATAATCATCTACGAAGCGCTAACTACGCAAATAACCTTTGACCTTCTTAATTCTATAACTGCTCGAGTGAACGAATTGTCTGTAGCTGGTGGGACGTTTAAGACGATTTAACCCTATATATTTAAAATCGCGGCTTAGCAAGGAGACCCAGACCAAACAAAATTTGCACTCTTCGCCGCCTCTCCAACTTGGCCCATTTAAACAGCGCCGGCTTTGCTAGCGCGAAAACGGCGAAGGGGGGTCACGACGTACGTCGCTATAGTGCAATTCAAAAACGGAAACCACAATTTCCTGGCTCCAAGCTTGGGTTTCAGAGAACATATTTACCATTCAGAATTTTATATATATAAATATAAGACTATGATCCAAGCATTTTCAAATTTAAGTTATCCGTAGGCTACATGTAGAGTGATACATAAGTGGTCATTCTTCACGCTGAACATTCCATGATAAAATTCCTATTTAGAATATCCACTAAATGAGTAAAGTTGAAAATAATACCAATTTCTTCCTAATGGTATCAGCTATTGATATTTCATTTCAAATGTAAACTGCACATTCCTATACTGGAAAAGCAAAATTTAAAAAGCAGCCTGTCCAAGTTCTTCAGAAAAAAAGTTTGTAATGACTTGGAAGAAGGGAATTCTGGAGGAAAACGTCAGGACACAGACTGTTTCTTGGTGGATTACTTATGCTCATCTGTAAACAATCCCCAGTGTTTTCGGGAATATACTGTTACCTCCAAATGGCGGGCAACCAGAATTATTGTCATAAGCTTTCTTTACTCTTTTCACAAGTGAAACTATAGTAGACTGGTCCACTTTTACACATGTCAGAAAGTCAGCAATCATAAGAAGTACCTCTAAACATTATTTATAAAAGTTAGAGACTATGGAACTACTGGCATAGACCACCAGTTTGAGGAATTGCCTTTTGTGGCTGTTCTACTTACTTGCCCTGCCGATACAGCTTTGACTGAGGGAGGGGGGCATGCTTTGCCTAATAGTTCTCCCTTCATAACAGCTTTATTTTGATTTTTCTATATTCAGGCTCTCAGTTATTCTTTAGTACTTTGATACATAGAATGTACTTTGATATCTAGATGTATAAGCAATTACTTTACATGCCAGACAGTAATTCTATCATTGAGAAATGGTTCTTATTGCTGAAAACTTTTATAAGCAACAGACAACTCTATACATGTTTTTGGGAAAAAACATTGTAAATTTTAAAATTGCATGGTGATTTGTTGGCCATGAAATATGCAGGAAATGAACACATAACACACGGAATTAGTTTTTAATGTATTCTTATAATCTCATAAGCACAATCATGATTATCGCATTGCTAGATGTGCAGAAAGATGTCAATCTGCAAAAATATCATCAGATATATATTAATAGTTTAAATAAATTTTGCCCTCAATAAAGACTGAGATTGAGCATAATACTACTATGATACTACTACTATTTTCCGGTATTTTGGAAGTAACTGAATGGCTCTGAACTATTTTTACACACAAATTACAGGTGCTTCATTCTTATGTCCAAAATATGTTTCTACACCTACTTCTACATATGATTAAATAAATGCATGTTACTATACTGAACTACACACAATTAAAACTAGTGTTTTCTATCATATTCAACTTTACTCTTTTCAATTTAGATCATATTTATTCTTGACTGTCGAACATGGAAAGAGGCTGATTTTAGCGTTCAGTTTACTCTTGAGGAGCAAAGGGTATATCCGTGGATCTTTGGGATTCAGCCTTATTCATCTGCTCTCACCTGGGCTTAGGGTTTGTCTAATGAATGTTGCAAGCAACATGCTAACATGCTAAAAATAATTAAGTGGTTCTTACGGCCACAAAATTCAATTGCCTAATTTATAGGCTTAGAATGTTTATTTCTCGATCTGGAGAGCCTGCTTGTATCTAACAAAGAAGTCTTGCAAAACCACACCGTTTGGTTAATGGTGAGAAGACCTCTTGCCTTTTATACCAGCTCTGTGTAGATGTGCTCCAGCAATGAAGGACTTACATGCATCGTTATCCACGGCACACACCTGCCCCACAGAAGCACGTGGAACATCCATCCTGAGGTTCTTGCATCTGATAAATCTGCTGAAATTGTCTCACAAACAGTATAACAGAGCAGGAACTCAGAGCGGACCAAACTGGACCTGGCGACAGGAGAACCGAGCCCCCCACCCCTGCACTAATAAATGCATTCTGTAGATGTTATGAAAATGCTGAGTACATAAAAGAATTTAGATTAATGGCACCCACTCCAAATGAAAGGGGGTTTGCTGTTCAGCGGCTGTCATTCAGTTGATGGGTCCTTGCATGACATATTTCATGGAGGACCCAGAGCAACAAGGTGACAGGCTTCCCCTAGAGGAGACACCCCTTCTGTCCCACATACTTCCTCCCCCAGGAAGACCCAGGAGGTGAGTCATGTTGCCCAGGCAGGGGAGTCCCACAGCCCCCATAGCATTAGAAGGGCAACCCTGGTAACCTCCTGTCTAAATGTCACCCGCAGTTCTGCAGGACCTGTCTTTACCACCTCTTCATTTTAATCACTCCCCCTCTTTCTTTCCATCACTGAGTGAGTAACCGTGACCTTCTCCCCATCACAAAACCTACACATACTCTTTTATCTCGTGTGTCAGGATTAGTGGCAATTTACACGCTCTTTGCCTATTTACCGAAAGCTCGAGAGTGTACTCAGAAAATCCTGCCTTCGTAATATCCAGTTAACTCCCAGGAAATACACTGTAGGTTCATATTAAATTTCGCAAAAATGTTATTTAAAACAAGATATTGGATACATACCACATAAAAAGTATCAAAATAGTATTATGTTTATGGTAGTTTACTAAAACACAGATTAAAGTTCTTAACATTTCTATACATCTGAGTGAAAATACAACTTCAGTTAACTGTAAATATTATTCTTACATTGACACTATTTGTAATGGTTGTTTCCTTTCGATTTTATTTGCCACGTATTTCTGGTAATGTGATTGTTCCGTTGTAGTATTTTCCAGTCGTACGGGGGCTTGCAGCAGGCCATACACAGTGTTCGTCGAACGTATCGAACCCCCCTTGTGGTGCCGCCGCCTCTTCTCTGTTGTTGGCGGCGGCCCCGGAGCCGCAGAGCTGCCGGCGGGGGAAGAGAGGTAATAAATAACCCGGAGAGAGGAGTGGAGCCCGCCGGGTGGTGCGCAGTCTGACCTGACAAATACTCACTGGAAAACCATCAGAGAACCCGAGCCCACCCTTTGTGCTTGGAGCCAACCTTTCAGACACGGACTGCAAAATATATTGCGCCCCCCCCCCCTTTTTTTTTTGAAAAAGAGGAGCCTTCCTCTCCGTCTATCCACCCGCCCTTACCGTCGCGTTCTTATGTGTGTAGTAATTAACACTTAAATTAATTTCCATTTTTTTAACAAAAGATATATTACCAGATTGGTCGTTTCTGGCGCCTTTTACGAATTAATTCTGCGGAATAATAATAAAATGTTTTAAGAATGCGACACTTCACTACTAATTTAATAATTCGTAACATTTATCATTTTTGACGATCTTTTTATACAGTTATAAATACAGTTGGTAGGTAAATACTTGAACTGGTATGGACGAACGACTGGTTGTAATGGTTGTAACCATGTATCTAAACCTATAAGACATAAGAATAGTATAATAATGGTGAAAACAATAAGAACCAAAACTAGTTTCTATGTATAATAATAACGGTGATTAATGCATAATAGATCTGTATTTTCACTTTCGCTTATCTATATGTCAGAATATTTTTCTCGAAGCTGGTAAAACTGATGAGTATATCCATAGTTTACACAAAGATTTTCAAGGTGTGCAGAGTGATCTGGTTATAGTGGTTTCTAATTAGTGTTATAAACAACACATGAAATATATATTATTTTTATTTTGCACAGCTTACATAAAAAACTGGATTATGGCGCTTATGTAAACATAAGTAAAGCTGAAAGCAGCAGATCGTTGGCCTCGGCGTCTTCGCGCCGGCAGTCGGACGCCGTAACATTAGACCCGTAGACCCGCTCGACGAGTTTACGATGCCGTGCCGGCGCCCTCAGGCGAGCGGGTCAGACGGCGGTCTGCTATTCCCAACGGTCTATAACGAAAGATTTATTTTCCCTCTGGATATACAAGCAGTCGGTTTCAACCAGCGTCTGTGGCCGTGAACGCCCACCTAAAGTTTGGAGCACACGACGCATGACCCTTCGTTCTCCCTCCTTTAACCCTCCAACACACACACACACACACACAAGCGTCCCCGCCTTTGCGGCTCCATTCCACAGGCGCCTGTGCGGAACACAAGCTCCTGCTGCTGCTGCAATGCTGGGATCCTGTAACTTTAGAAGTGACTTTAACAGCAAGGGCCACATTATATAAGCAGATATATATGGCAAAATATGTATTTTGCATTATGACACGAAGTAATAATCATACCAGTACAGCCAAATTTAGCGAATTTTGATTATCGCCGCAGTTGAACATTTCTTAAACTTTAAAAGTTTCAGGATGTTCAAATTGTAAGCCTATGTATAGCATATGCTTGAGTAGAAATTCACTTCTGAGATCATTTTGAATATCCAGCTGATTTGTATATTGTAACCAAGACAAGTAAAACATGATGTCCGTTGGTGATAACCTGTATGCTACTTATGCTTTGTGTAACAGCCCTGGTCAGAGAGCCAGTCCAGGTTGGTACATGGACTAATAATAAAACCATGATTATATCTACAGAAGAATAGCACAAATTTCTGAAGCAGAGTGTGTTACGGTGTATCTTCTTTTTCTGCAAATACTCTCACACGTTCTACCTCGTTAATAATTTGTGTAAAAATTGTAGGAGTTATTGGCACAACCACCCCCCCCCCCAACACCATACTTATGGGACTTACAGATGGGAGCATAAATAATTTCTTATCTCTTCCGCAATCCATTTCCAAGGGCCACGAATTAAATATGTCGCATAGCGGAATCTCTCTCTCTCTTTCTCTCTCTCCATCTCTCTGTCTCTGCCTCGATCTTTCCCTCTATTTCTCTCTCATACATAGCAAATGTTTTTTTTTTATTAAAAAAAAAAAAACTACAAGTAGTACAGATAGTATAGCAGTTCTTTTCGTTAGTCTGTTATTGCTAATTTATGTGGAATTATGTACATTTCTTTGCTGTGTATCATATTATGTAATTGCACGTTTCATTGAATACAATTTGTTTCTATCTAGATTCAAATTAGACCGTCTCAGAATGTCTGTCAATTAGCATATGTACTGTAAAAAGAAGGTGGGCAAAATAAAAGAAACACCACAGTATTAAGGACTTTAACTTAAAAGTAACTAAATATCAATTTCAAATCCAGCTACCAAGGTGAGTCGTGTAAGGCTGAATGTTAATTAGCAGTATGCATTATCTAAAGAAGAGATAATGAGATTTTTAATAATTGAGTTTTTAAAGCGGCATGAGGTGCTCTCAGAGCTCCAAGAGGTTAAATAATTAGTACCCGAACTGCAGGTGCATCAGTTATCAAAACTGCACAATTATTGCATTGTGTTAAGGGGAAGATTCAGCATAATGGAGCAGAAGCTCACTTCCAGGGGAAGATGGACACTTAACTGGATAGTCGTTGGACATCAAAAGGGTATGGCACTGAAGATTGGTGAAGAACTACCCCCCCCCAACCTCGATAACTTTTGCTGAGTGATAATAGGGAGATCAGGTATGGTTGTAACACATTTTGCTTTACCACCTATAACTCACTGAATTTTTGAGCTAGAGTTTTGAAACTTCTATATAAAGTAGCCACATTTGTTTGCTACAAACTGCACCCAGTCAAACCTCTGCAAGAACATCACAGACCTCTTGGGTTCATGATAAATACATGGTGCTCCTTTGTTACAACCTGCCCCACTACCGGGGTAGGATGTAACACATGCTGTGGTAAGCTACACTGGGCAGATCACTGGACCCCTGGTCTCTCAGCTTCTGCAGTGATTTGCAGTATCTGCTCACTGTGCTCAGTGTCACATGGCAGATGCCATGTGCCTTCGCAGCTGACCTGACTGACTTGACCTTCGCCTTGTGACCTCATCAGATGCTTTTTTTAAAACACTGGCAGGCACAACTCTTTCAGTCTTTCTTTTCCACTGTCTAGACATTCTGTAAAATTATTAAAATCAAGAAAGTGTCCTTATTTGTATGTAAGGGGATGGTTGTAACACTTATTAAAGATGTACTACAACCCAGCCCAGCCCTCTTAGCTATTGTTCAGCTAGCTGTAGTAGGATAGTGGTTTGAAATTAGCAGGGGAAAATACATCACAGTTTACCTGAGAAACTACAATTTAATCTTATTTAAGTCATATGATTTTATCTGCAATAGTATAAATACTAAACAAAATATAGTCTTGGTCAAAAAATTACTTTCTTACCTCAAAATCTGTTTTTTATTTGTAAAATCTGCATGTACCTGTTTCCAGCCTTGATATCCATCATGTGGGTTTAGGGAGGGAGTATGTAAACACTGAAATGATCACAAGGCTCTCATCCTATTCCTGATTGGTGGAATTGGTGGTGTTACAACTCTCCCCATGTTACAAGCATAGCCGGTCTCCCCTATTTACCTACTGGGGGGGGCGCATACCCATTGGACCACCATTAAAATGCTCGGTATGTCAGATAGCCTGTCCAGGGGCCTGGCTGCAATTGTGTCCAAGGTCAGCACACGGAGATGCATAGCCTGGTGTAATGAGCACAAGAGCTAGATCCCTGAACAATGGAGAATAACATGGTCTGGCGAATCGTCTTTCAGCCGTTTTCCTACATCCAAGTGGTCTGACATTTGGAGACATCAGGACATCTTCAACCCATAATGTCTGTTTCCAGTTAATATAGTGGTGTATGTATGATGTAATATATGGTGGTGGTGCACTGCATGGTCGTACAACAGGACATGAGTCTATAGGTCCAGGTGAACCTTAGAGTACAAACATTGTTCCATCATAATACTCCTATATTGATTATCCATGATATATTCCACTAAACAATTTCAAGAGTGATTTCACAAGCACGAGAATGAAGTGAAACGCCTTCCATGGCTTCCCAAATAACCAGATCTAATCATCACCAACCTCTTTTGGATCGCAGAGTGCAAAGTAGACTACTCCCTTCTTCCTTGAAAGAACCGGAGGTCTGTCTTCTTGAAGAATGGTTCGATATCCCACTTCACCCAGTTCAGAACTTGTATGACACTATTTCACACGAAGGACTGAAACTGATGTGATGATGAACGATTTGCTCTGCTCCATATTAGGTCCTTGATATTAAAATATTGTTGGGTATTTCCATTAATTTATAAACCACGTATATATGCTTGATGTTAATGACATATTAATGACATTGCTGTTCCAGGGAATAAACATTACAGCTACGCATACAAAGGGTTAATATCTAGGTGGAAAGAATAAGTCCCCGATCTCCCAACGCATATTGATTTTTTTCTATGTGACGTGAAACCGGCAATCAGCTTTGCGGTTTGAAATTGCCCTGAAACTAGAGCCGAGACGTCAATGAACCGCCGACACGTTTCAATTAGGGAGCCGCCCCTGCCCTCCGTCCCCCGGGGCGCCGCGGCTCGGCGGCTGGTCACACCCAGCAGCCACCCCCACATTCACATGGGGCGGAAGAGCCGAATAGGAGGGTACAACTCATTAAAGGAGCCCTGGAAATCAGCGCATTAACAAGGCATTTATAGCTATTTCTGTTGTCTATACATATGTTTAATATTGCGGTCTTTAATCGTCAGTGTAATAAATCTATAAATGTGGCATGTATATATGTATATATATATATATGTGTGTGTGTGTGTGTGTGTGTGTGTATATATATATATTCTAGAAAGACAAGAAAATTAGGACATCTGTAATACACAAGAATTTCACTGTAAGATGTGTTAACACTCTGTCAGGCTTACGGTTTCTTTGAAAGGATAAAGTCTGGCCAGTGACATGCGACGGAAAGGACGCGAGCGACCGTGCGCCACGCGCTCTTGCCACTGCACTGCACTGCATGGCACCGAGCGTCAGACAGTCCCACTGGCACAACACTGCAGATCATGTATTGTATTAAGATATCTGTGGCAGGATCATGGGGATTATAATGGCAATGGGTAGAACTGAAATTTTATTTGACCCTAATGCATAGTGGACGGCAAGAAGAATTTGTCATTTCTGACGTCAGTTTGCAGGATATGTAAGGCGTTAGACATCTAGGAATTGCGACCATTATCATAGAATTTGATGATACTGATCATTATCTACATGTAGGGGTGACATGGGGGCGCAGTGAGTGGCACTGTCACCTCACACATCCCAGTCTTGGGTTCCATTTCTGGCCCCGTCCGTCAGTGTGGAGCTTGTATGTTCTCTCTGTGTCTGCGCCGGCTGCATGCTGGTCAGGGGACCTGCTGTCTCAAAATAGTCCAGAGTGCCCTGTGATGGACTGGCGCCCCATCCTGGTTGCTCCCCGCCTCCTATCCTGCGCTTGCTGCAATAAGCTGTAGGTTCACCGTGACCCTGGATTGGGTGAGCAGCTATGGAAGGTAGATCTACTATCTGCAAGTGAGGCAAAGTGGAGAGTACATTGTTAATGGTTCCCTCAGTACACTTTATCAGCAGCAGTCAGATTTGCATTTTTGACAAATCAGAGTAGTGACGTCAATAAACTCTCCACACATTTCAGGACAGAAAGATATTCCTTATCTTTACATTTGTTGTAAATTATTCAAAATTTGCATTATAAAAATAAAATAACATAGTTCATACCATCAAACTATTAAAACAAGATATTAAAGGCAATTGAATCCTATTTCTGAGTGTGAAATATAAGATATCCCACACAGGCTTGGCAGAGCAGAGATGATCCTAAAGGAAGCCCAGGAGTCATCAGGCTTCGCTGGATTTACAGGAGAAAGGCTGGTCTGTATTCCAGCACCGCACTGCCTGCATCAGAGCTGGAGTCCATCCAAAGAAAGCAGCTGTATCGGTCTCAATATATTACCGACAGGAAAAGTCAGGGCGCAGACGCCCGATCTGTCAACATCTGCTTTTGTGTCATGTAGTTAAAAAAGGCAAGTGGTTTAAAGATCAGGTGACTCGCATCTTTTTATTTTCTTCAGCATTCACAATTACATGGAAAGAAAATAATGGACTGTAATATTTAATACTTCATCCATCCATCTCCCACGCCGCTTGTCCAGTACAGGGTGGTACTGAGTCCAGAGCGGGTCGCAGGTAGCGTCACGCAGAAGGCAGCGTAGCCGCCTGGACTGGACCCCAGCTCAGGGCATGAACACACGGCCTGAACTATCATGATGGTCTGCTGGGAAATGCCATTTAACGTAACGGCGTCTTTGTGGGCCGTGTGAAGAAAATGGTGTGCATACTAATTATGGGGAGAACACAGCAAACACACACAGAGTGGGGGGGGGGGGCATTCAGCTCTCACAAGCTCCCTTATTAATTCTCCATTTAATTACTGTTCATCAGTCTGACTGTACATACTATACCTATTTCACAAAGTATGTGTCAAAGGGTGACGCTTTGCATTAATTGCACCTTCATAATGTCTTTATAATGCCTTCATAGAACATTCATAAGCAGCATGTAAGTATACCTTAACATCCTAACATCCCTTAACAGCTTTATTATACATTAATAACAAACATTATATGATTATAATCTTTGTTTTTAATGCATATTACAGCTGGCATGTCTTGTTCATTGAAAGTATTATGAATACACTGCTTTAACACATGTTAAGATATAGTTACATAGTGCTTGTTAATGTTCTATGAATGCATTGTGAAGGTGCACTGAATGTGAAGTGTTACCCATCAGAATGTAAGCGTGAAACTATCTGTGGAAGGTGAATAGTATTGTGCCATCGGGATCTATTTATGGTCATGTTACAGGAGGAGAAAGAGGTTTGTTAGTGTGCGTCTGTAGGTTTATATTTACCACATTGTGCTAAAATCTGTAACTTTTTAGCTTGTTTGGACATTTTTCAGGTTTGGTCGCACGCCACAGCTAGACTGCGGGAGGAAATGCATAAGAACAGAGAAGAAACGTAACGTGTAAACACACTGAACTGGGGACAGGTCCCCGACCCACCTGCCAGGAGGTGTAGGCTTAGGTGTGACCAATGGCCATCAAGCTGCCTCACCACCCACTCGAAAGCCTCTCATTCACATATACCACTTATTTTACAATTATTTATACATTTAAAATGGCTGATGACCACCATAAATCAACGACTTGCTCATGTGCACAGACCAGGGCTAGAGTATGCACCCTCATCCAAAACAGAATATATGCGCTATGTACTTGCTGAGTCAGGTGACAGCACATACAAGCTCAACCCCAGATTCCATATACGGAACTTTAGCATATATAGCAAAAACACAATAGGATTCATAATGCTGAAATTCCATCAAGGCTCACTGACAAAATAAAGATAAACACAGATGGTAATGACAGCTTTGTGTTTCAGGGGTCTGCACAGTGTCATATTTTATGGAAGCTGGTTTGCCAAATGCTTTGGTGTAAAGTACACTCATTTGGCTGCATTCAGCTTGATGGAATCATGCGGTATCACCAGGGCGTCCCAATCTGAAGGACAGGTGTCTTTTGCTAAAATTCGCTGATCATTTCCCAAGGACTGTGGTGCAACATGCAAACAGTAAGAGACAAAGGGGAGGGTTTTCAAAAGTACTAGAAGTGCAAAGTTTCCCTCATTAAACTCAGGTCCCCAGAGAAAAGGAGTCATACTCTCGCCTTTATCCCTGCTGATGGTACCACTTTAACAGCATGATCTTTTTATTTTGATCGGAGAGATCTTAGGAGTCATTACCGATGACTGAGATGGAGGCAGAAGAGCCGCTCAGCACCTACTGGTGTGGCCTCAGTGCTGTGTGGTTTCTGTGCTCACAAGTTTGCTTTTTGGTACTCTACGCAAGTCTTACAATCTAAAATAGAATCCAGGTAAAATCACAGCTGTTTGACATATTTGATTTGAGTTTGAGTGAGAACTGGCAATTCTGCTGGTGGTTTACTCTGCTTTGAGACCTGTGATTGTTGAGGGAATAACAGCACAATCAAAATTACCCTCAAATACAGTACATAACATAGTATCATATAGCACCCCAGGTACCACTAGTCGGTATGCAAGTCACAAAATGCACAATAGATGCAATTCTGTCTCGTCAAGATAGAAAGTATGTAAATGACCCAGTTTGTATCCTGCAGATAGACGATAGTAATAATGCCTCATTTTACATATACAGACATATACTTAAACATATATACAAAGCACACAACCACTTTCCCCCACACTGGAAAACATTCTTTCTCCTCAGAGAGACACACACACACTTGCCCATGCATCCAACCAGGGCTGCAGCTAGAGTAAATTCTGGGTTCTCTAACAAAATTCCCTTACATTATATACTGTATATAGTCAAGGGCTGCTGTATAGTACTGGGCCACCTGAATCTACCTCGGTTCCTACTGCCTCCCTGCCTACAGCCACTGGTGGCTCACTACCCAGCATTCCCTGGGCAGGGCGAAGTAACTCCACCAAGCACCGTGAGCAGCCTACAGCCTGCAGACGGGATATGATCGCCAAGCCGGACCCCAGACTCCGGGCCCCCATAGGATTCAAGAACCCAGTCTGCCAGCGGACTCCCCTGGGCCGCTCTGAGCACCACACCCCATCCACTCCCTGCTGTGTTGGGTTTGCTCCAGGAAGTGGTGTTCCCTCTGCACCATCCAGATGAAAGGTGAAGAAGCATATCGATCTGCCCTGCGCTCAGCTGGGGGGGCGGGTTAATAGTTTGATGATATAAGCTTGAGGGGGGGGGGCTCTTGCTTGGCAGCAGTGTGGGGAAAGTCAGAACATGTAGAGAATTTCCTGTGTTATTAGCATGTCTGATATTAATAAATGTTTCAGAAAGGGGGTGTCAAATTGGGTATGTGATATTGCTGTTGTATGATATTATTTTCATATATATAAACTGATACATTCAATCACCAAAGTCTGTCCAGTATATCATTTTGTTCTATTTTATTGCAAAGTAACTGAAACAAAGTAAGCCAGGCTGGCCAAGTGCTGTCAGTGTGTGGCTCAGTGGGCTAAGCCTGTGTGGCTGTGATCAGAAGGTTGCAGGTTCAAACCCAGACTCCACATGTCTGTGGGTCCTTGAACAAGGCCTTTAGCCCCCAGCTCCCTGGGCACCCCAACAGGTGGCTGTCCTTTGTGGACAGCTTACTCAACTCAACCAAGTTGAGGGAGGTGTAGGCCATACCCTCACTGGGTCCTAGGACAGAGACAGTAGCCTGTGTTCCATCATCAAAACCACTGGTCATGGATAGTAAATAAAATATTAGGACTACCAGTATTTCTCGCAACATTAACATTTTGCCTTATTTCTAAACCAATAAATCTCAAATGATTGAGGCCACTGATAATCCTGGCAGAGGCTGTAAAGAGCAGGGGCAGTTTAGCCGTGGACAGTCAGTGGGAGGCGGGAGGTAATCCTGTCTGCCAGATAGATGAAATGTGGATCAAGCAGGGGGCAGGAGAGATTAATGGGAGTAAGAGGACGCTAGAAAGGAAACAGTGCAATGAATCATTGCTCCTCAGACAGTAATTGTAATTAAAATGAATTTGCCTGCCCTGCATGCAAAATTGCAATGGATATTGAGTAAGATCCAGGTGGGCTTTGAAAGACATGCATGTAAAGATGTACAAAGGCACAAGATCACAGGAGCAGGACAACATCACCGGTAATTTAAAGCTATAAAGAGTGACATTAACTGACTTTATCACTTTATCATGTTTTGAAATATTAATCTGAAATAGTGTCAGTCCGCATAATTTTTCATCAAACGATATTTATTGATATATA
>JAODLC010000071.1:674901-709124 GCA_026781145.1 Hippopotamyrus pictus | reverse complement strand
GTACATTATGGTAGATTTAGTATGTATCTGTTTGTGTTTCTAAAAGCTTATATGTGCTTTATTATTTTTAGTGCCTGGTGTGTGCGGGTACTGTCTGTTACATATATGGACTATGGATGGGTTTACGTGAATAAGTTCACTTTTGTACATTATGGTAGATTTAGTATGTATCTGTTTGTGTTTCTAAAAGCTTATATGTGCTTTATTATTTTTAGTGCCTGATGTGTGTGGGTACTGTCTGTTACATATATGCACAGGTCAGGTCAGGTCAGGGAGCATGCACTGCTACAGTGCATTGCTGCACCCACCACATGTGTCGAGATCCTAGTTGGCAAGCCCCTATGCCAACATGTGGTCCAGTCCCACCCTCCGGAAATGGCCGTCTATCCGCCGCCGCCATGTGTTACGTGGGGCATCCCCTTGGTCAGTGAGGATCCAGTGAGCTGGATCACCCTCAAGGAAATGCACCACGTGGCCATAGTGCTGTAAGTGACGGTCCTTCACAGTGCAAGTAATGTGCCTTTTTCATGAAACCCTGAACAACCGCTCATTCGACACAAAGTCAAACCAGCGGTACCCAAGGATTCTCCGAAGGGACACAGTACTAAAGGAGTCCAGTCTGTGTCTCAGCTCACTGGATAGTGTCCATGTCTCACAGCCATACAGCAAGACAGGGAGCACCAGGACTCTAAAGACTAAGACCTTCATCCTCTTGCAATATATGCACACACATAGGAAATTTCCACACCACTCAGTGATGTATATCTGCAGTGGAGGACCTTCAGTGTGCCAGCAGCAATGATCTAACTAACAGGTGATAAAGGCCCAGGGACAGAGCTGCACCAGCACAGTACTGTGCTGTGATAGAGAGAGCCACAGTCATGCAGCTGGGCTGAGCATTCATCCTCAAAAACACACATTAGCGCGCTGCCAAAATAACAGCCTCCCGCTTATCTCATGCAATGTCTCACTAGCACTGCCTGGAGGACCCTTTCGGTAATGGAAATGTGTGCATGTCTCAAAGGAAAGAAAATAGGATATGCAAAAAAAAAAAAACATTCCAATGTACTCGTGCAAATGGCAAATAAAGCATAATTTAACTGCACACTATGGGCACTTTAGAGACAGTTCACCAGCTCACTTAATTGCATGTTTTTGGGCTGCAGGTGGAATCACAGGGAGACCATGCCAGCAGAGGTAGGGGAGTGGTAGCCACTGAACTAAAATACCAGCCATGCAATATCCATTTAACTATGAATTGTTATTTAACCATTTGAATTAAGAAAAAGAAAAAGTGCATCCAACCACTTATCTAGTACAATGTCAAGGTAAATTACGAGCCAATCCATGGAAGCCCAGAGAACAAGGCAGAGGAACAGCCTGGACAGGACGGCATCCAATCGCAGGGCAATAAAAAATATATAACATACAATTACCTATATTATTAAATATCCTTCATAACTACCGCTAAATTTTAAAAGTTATTAAGAGAAACGTGTACCAAGAAGTGACATGGAATTTAATATATACAGGATAGTGTACGCTTCAGGTTTACTTTTTTGAAAACATTCTACTGCCATCTATTGGTGAAGCAGTAGACCAGAAGCAGAAGAGCAGAGTCTCCAGAACAGGATAGCATTTTGTGGTCAGACTGATGAGAGACCTAACACTAACTGATGTAACATTTCACTTAAGATTAAGTGCTTCTGGGTTTATCTTACCTGTTAAATTAAAAGCATCGCCTACACATCCTACCATGCTAATGAAAAAAGCATACATTTGGGTAGAGATGCACCGATACCGATATCGAGCTTTGGCCTGATACCATGCTCACTTGCTGTTACTCGTACTCGACCAAATTTCTCCGATACCTACTACCGATACCACAAGTTGTAAATATGATGTATTTAAGTTCAGTCGGCAGGTGGGGGCAATGTTGAGGAAGTTACTGTAGAAAAATTCAACTGTGTAAAGGTGAAAATGTCAGCGGTCAATCAATGATGATGACAACAGCAAAGCAGACTGTAAGCTCTGCTCAGTCACTTTATCAAGAGGAGGAACGACGTCAGTTAACTTTAATACTAGTAACCTGATAAAACACTTAAAACACCAGCATAAAGAAGAATACAGCGACTTCACAAAGGCTACCAGCAGCCGCGGAACCCATCAGCCTACTTTAAAAGAAACATTACAGAGACGAGAAAAGATGCCGAGAGATAGTCCGAGAGCAACAAATATAACAAAAGCACTTACTGAGTACATTGCACTTGATGACCAGCCATTGTCCGTTGTAGACAACGTTGGATTCCGACGCCTTCTTTATTTGCTGGAGCTCAAATATGAGATTCCAAGTCGCCGGTATATTAATGAATCCGCCTTACCGAAGGTGCATGACTTCGTGAAAAAACACGTGAAGGGCATGTTACAAAACATGAACAGCCTTTAGTTTTACAACCGACATTTGGACCAGTAACGTATGTCCGATGTCTATCATCAGCTTAACTGCGCAGGGGATAGATGTCGAATTTACTTCCCAGCGAGTTTTGCTTAAGCAAAGCACTTTCGTGCTTCAGTGTTTTTGATTTTTTGTTTTTGGAGTTAGAGAATTGATATTTGTGAAACAGCAGAGTCAATTCAGTTATCACTTAAAATAAACAGTTTAAAGTCACTAATATTTTGTGACTTTTTAAAGACAGATCTACACAGGTATCGGTACTCGGTATCGGTGGGTACTCAAAAATAAGTATTTGTACTTGTACTCTGTCTCAAAAAATCGGTATGGGTGCATCCCTACGTTTGGGACAAAATAGAGCCATTTCCTGTGGATAACACCATCCAACAACCACCAAATACACTGATTGGCTAGGTGTGGACAACAGACTCCCGTCTGGTTAGCACAGAAACCTTGTCAGTGTCTTGTGGAAAGGACAGAATGACAGCCAATTGCTGGCCTCCATTTTCTCGGTAGACATTGATTCTCAGTAATCAAATCAGCTGCTAAAAGTTTCATGTTAGTGCTTTTAATTCTTAGTTGAGTACTTCAGATCATTCAGCTACTGATAAATGTATTTGTGAGGAAGCAGAAACGTACATGATTTATCCATATACAACCATGTAAATAATTGAGACCGCTCTATATTTTTAAACAAATCTGCATTTTAAAATTGTGGTTTAATCCTGGTTCTGCTGGCAGAAGGTTACTCTGAGCAGCAGGTTGCTTCCAGGTTCAAAGTTTCTAAGACAGCAGCACACAAGAACAATGTGAAGCAGGAGACACTGGGAATGACCAGAAACCAGCCAGGTAATGGGAGGAAGCAACATTTATGTGATAACTCTAATCTTATTTTTGTCATATTATCCTGTAGAACTGTCCTTTATGATGGAGGAGTGACAATAGACAAGATTAGCCGCAGATTTTTCTTTAAAATTAGGAGCCTGCCGTAACTTTTGGCCACACTGAAACAACTGAAAGAAAACTGAATATTACTAAGTGTTTGCTGAAATAAAAACCTCTACAGGACAGCAGCAGCTTTTTCAGATACTCTTCAATCGGTCCCAACAACTACAGGAAAACACCAGCATAGACCATTGGCCAAGAATGGAAGAAGCAACCCTCCCAGTGACTCTTACATAACATAACATCAAGGCCTTCGAAAGGCTGCTTCTGAAAGTCCTCAGCAGCCATGTGAAGGATCACATCGACCCCCTTCAGCAGGCTTTCCTGGCCCACACTGATGTGCAGGATGCTGTCCCACACATACACATGCAGCTGGACAAGTTAAGAAACAGTGAGAATATTCTTCCAGTGCGTTTAACACCATGCAGCTCCATCAACTGGGTAAAGCTCAGACGGACATCAATGAGTGTTTCCTGGGAGTAGCCCAAGGTACAGCAGCATTTCCTGCTGTTTGCTATACTTGTATTTTGTTTTGTATGTCATAATATGTTTTTACAGAGTATTTGAAGTATTTATAGAGAGATATGTGATGTTAACTTTTTGGAAAAAAACCTTTTTCCTGTAACCTTTTCCTGTGTAGTCATACATAAACAATCTGATTTGCATTTATATGCAGACATTATACAAATCAAAATTTCAATCAGACATGACATTCTGCCCTTAAACTCTTTAGGAATATTTTAAATGCTCATCTTCCAGGTAGCACAACACATATCAAAGTTTCTAAGACAGCAGCACATAAGAGCAAAGTGAAGCAGGAGACATAAGGAATGACCAGAAACCAGCCAGGTAATGGGAGGAAGCAACATTTGTGTTTAAAAGAAACATTACAGAGACGAGAAAAGATGCTGAGAGATAGTCCGAGAGCAACAAATATAACAAAAGCACTTACTGAGTACATCGCACTTGATGACCAGCCACTGTCCGTTGTAGACAACGTTGTAGGCAAGTTAAAATACTGCTGCTACAAATTGTAACCAAAACTAGAATATGAAAAGAACACTATCATCACATTTCATCTGTTCTCATGTTTTTAACTTTATATAACTTCTTCCATTCACATAGACGAAAATGTCAAGTTCCCTCTTATTTAACAGAGCTTATTAATATGTATAATGTATAATATGTACAATACTGTATGATCCACTCACAGATAGCAGGGTGCAGACCTCCCTAAAATTCCCTGAATGAAGCACAAAACAGTTGCAGCATACTGTAATTTACAGAACAGTCTACCAGAGGACGTAAGGACTCAAGATTTAAATAAAGGCTAAATACCAGCTGTTTTAGTCCAGTGCAGCCATCGTCAGTCATGCTTGTCTTTAATGATGCGGATTGTGTTACCATGATTTCATGCACATTAGTCATACCTCAGTAACAGAGCTAACAGTCACACCCATCCTTCATTCTTAAGTCTTTGTGATCTTATCTTTTTTAGACCAAGCAGTGAGTGTTGATACCTGCTCAGTAATTCTCATTGCTCTTAGCAGTTTACTCGGCTCTCAGAAGTTCAGCTTTGTTTAGTTCATAGTTATGAGGCTAGATTCAAGTTTGCTTGTGTTTTACTTCTGGCTTTTGGTCAGTGGGCACGTGGTCATCTCTGCCAGAGTCTTGTTTCTAGGTCTATGGTTCTGGATGGCCAGCATCTTGAGTTGTTCTTCTTTGGCTGGCATGTTATTCCTTGATTCATGGTGGTGAGTTGCTAGACTTCCACAGCTGGTGTGCTGGGCAACTGGTACCTTATTATTAGATTTGTTGTGGTTTTTGTTCCTGTTTTTGTGTTTCAGCACCACTTCCTGTTTCCTTGATCCTACTTCCTGTTTCAGGTTTTCCAGGCCCCTGCACTTGAGTCGGCCTTTCTGTACACCATCCAGTAAGCAGCCCCAGGACCTGTTGGTTACCTGCTTCTTGTGCTCTGCTATCTGAGGGTGCCGGGACCAGCAGGCAAAATCCCAGGCATTGTAGACGGACATCCCAGTTTTGCAGTCTGGTTGTGAAAGCCAACAAATGTATTTTTCTTAGTCGCTGCTATGATACTGATTTATTGTTTCTTTTCTCTCCTCCAATCATAGGTGTTGTCTGTACCTCTGGTCAGTAAAAAATGAATGTAAGTTACAAGGTCTGAGCAAATTCATGAACACTGAAGTCTAACCTGTCAATTTTCTTTTTTGTTTTTGCCCTAATACAGGTTTGAATAACAGTCACTATGACCAATTGATACATGTATGACTTTCACAAATTTAATGGGCTCAGAAACCTGAGTATATGGTTTTATTTCCATTCCTCTATTAACTCTTAGGCTGTCTATCCATTCAGATTTTTATTTTAGTATAACATGCATCTACTGTTACATCCATCTATTGTGCAGTTCTTGTTAAACATTTACAAAGCCTTCTGGTGAAACTTAAGGGGAAGACTTCTGTACTGCGAGTGAACAGTGACACAAACTGAGTATATCGTACAAACCTAGACATGAAACATGTTGAATATTTGAAAGTATAGCTGGCGTTTGCTATATTTAACTGATAGAGAAATAAAGCAAGGGCTTTGTTTGCTAACAAGACATGAAATTTACTTGGTCTGTATTGCTTAAAACATATTTAATCTAGAGACCAAAAATAGAAAAAAGCAAGTGTTCTCAACAGGCCTTATACTCCAGTTCTGAAACGTTAGGTGGGCCGCAGGATTATTATTCTCGTTTTATTATAGGCCTGGGCGAAGCTGGGCGAAGCTGGGCACACTGTCACCCGCATGCACAGCCCATGTGTGTTTCGGATGTGCAACTAGTCCTTGCTGCTGCTCTCTCAGATCACAGACAAACCAAAACATCTGATTGAGACTCAAGCTGAGGGAAATCACCATGGAAAAAGTTTAGTCACAAGGTTATTTTTAATTGTCACCAAAAGGGTATTAAAACTTTCTAAGTGCCAATTTTCTGAAGCTGGACCCCAGAGTGCATTAGCTGGAGTCAGGTCTGGTTCTCAAGACACTTAAAAATCTTTACCTCCCGAATTGGTCAAAAAGTGGAATCAGTATCATGTAAAAATAAGTTTATCTATTATATATTTAGCACCTTTCTCAAACTCAGGGACACTTCACAATACAAGAAATAGTAAACGCAGATGACAAGCGGCAGCCAAAGCATCGCAGTGTACTCTCAACCGTCTCTAAAAAACATTACAGACGCTCCTCTTACGAACTTTCAGCTTACGAACTTTCAGACATGCGAACGAAGAGGACTGTAAGTCCAAATTGTGATCATTGGGCTCCCGTTTCCTGTCCGGAACATCATTTTTTTTTCTGCGCGTCAATTCCGCCTAGTAAGGCTTCGGTCCGCTACTCCCGCCGCGCAGCAGCGTAGCGTGCGTACTCCCAGCATCCTAGTTCTTTGTACTTGCGTATACCCGTAAAATGATGTTGAATGACGACTTACGAACATTTCAAGTTATGAACGGCCGTTCGAAACGCGTCTCGTTCGCAAGTAGAGGAGCGTCTGTATAAACATCACCAGTGTACTGTTCTTTTATGAAAGCAGTGCCTGGCAACGGATATTAAGATCCTAAACATAATAATTTAAATCCACTATAATAATAATGTGGCATTATATTTTCATTATATTTCAGAAATGATATTGGAAAAAAGTACTAAAAGCATGCTAAAAAAAATACAGGCACAAATAGAAACATTTTATCTACAGTTTAACATTGGGATGACACCATATCTCCACTAGGGGGAGCCAGTGATGACACATGGACCCCAACCTCTCATGACAAAGGCAGTAAAACTCTAACAGCCCCAACGACCTCCTGTAAAGCGCACCATGCACCCTAATTCTGGCCCATCTCACCTTTGCCATCTACAGCAATAAGTGGTGCATACAAGGAAACCGTTCTGGTTTAACTGGCTGCTTCAGACAGGTTTGTATCCTCCTTCTAATACCAAGTTTACTAGTGGACTCAGTAAAGATGTTTTTTAAGATGTATGGTAAAGATGTAGCTGTGTGAAATTATTTTGTTCTAGTGTGAGATGTTCACTGTTTAAAATTCAAGCATGAATTCTAGACTATAAATGTAGATAAAATATGGAATAAAATTTGAGCAAATATGTGAGAAAGAAATCAAAAACCATACATTAATTTACTATAAATAAAAGCCTTCAGGTAAATGCAGTGTTTTATTTGAACTACTGCGAAATTGCACTTACGTGATTCTGTGCTTATGACAGAAACAGAGAGATTTCAAGGTATTTCTACAGCATAGTCTGTGTGAGATGGCATAATATTTGTCACAGAGATGGTGTTTTTCTTTGATGATAAATTACTTCTCAGCCAGTGTGCTCACCACTGAGACAGAGACTCACATCACCATGTATTTATCATGCAGAGGTGGGCCAGAGGCTTGAGGGGACCGTTTACACACAGTCCAGCGTGTTTATCTGACAATGGCTTCCGTCTGCTCCCAATGCAGTGACCGCAACCAACAACAGAAGATTGATTGTGTTGCAGGGGTGAGGAAAACAAAAGGCGATCTATATGTGCTGCGGCCGAATCCGCCCCATCAGGAGGCAGTGCGTACGTGTACAGTGGCAGGGTCATCCATCTTGGCGCATTCATTATGAACAAGGTTAGGCTGTTCTCCCCGCTGGGACCCAGCTGGCCAGCACACTGTGGGGACTGTGGAGGTCGACGGTCTGTTTGAGCTTTGAGATGAACTTGTCAGTGAGATTGGGACACTTTTCACTGGATTTCTCGTGCTCCTTTCTCATGGGTTAGAGTTCAACTGATTTAAGTCTACAACACAGGTAATGGCAAAGCTGACCCCAGCAAATGAAACAGCTCAGCATTGTGGCACCATCATGGGGACCCAACTGAGGATGTATCACTGCAGCAGTGGAGTGTTTCACAAGAGTTCCATTTCTTCAAAACAAGCAGCCCTGAGTGTCCAGAGGTTCATAGGGGTGCACCTAAAATAAAGCAATTTGATACATTACTATTCAGGTGAAGCTGCTGAAGGAAAACTAGTGTCCATCATATCAGGAACGTTGGAGTTGGGACTCACGCCAATGTCTGGCGTCTGACATAAGCACTGAAATGAAACGATTACCTGACGTTCTCCTTCAGCTCTGGTCACAGGCACCACATCTGGAAGGTCAGGTGTCAATTATGCCTTGACTACAAAAACGTGTGTTGAATTCTGCTGCCGTTTTAAAAGTAGGGCACTCTGGGAATGCACCTTTGATTGCCTCATGCACAGTGCCGAAGGGCTTCTTCCAGCTGTGTCAGGCTACATCAGTGAGGTCAATTATTTGCCCTGAGACTAAAAGCTCTGACAATATATACCCTGTTTTACAGTGAGAACAGCATTCAGGTGTTTAATACGTCTATATAGTGCCATGAGAGTTCTTAATGTGAAATAATTCAAAGAATTGTGTGCTTATCATATATGCAATTATTTGTCCAATGAACTTTAATCAGATTGACACAGCTGTGTGTAGTTCTTCAGGTGAGGCATCTGTGCCCAAAGGGTTTTACTAACGTTGCTTGAGCAAGGTCCTTACACCCCAAAACTGCCGGAAAAACCTCTAACCCAAAGCATCGCTTCCACCTCATCAGCAAGATTGGATATATGAAGACTGAATATTGTTCTGTTACCGGTCTATACAATGACCGTAAAGGCATTCTACTCTAAAACATGGTCTGGAGCAGCTGACTGGCTCTATTCATCCGCCACACTCATTACCCCTGCACAGAATCACTTTCCTCTGCTACTGCAATATACTAATTAATCATAGCAAGTTTAATTGCCTCTGCTGGGTGAAGTTTCAACAGCACTCAGGTTTATCCTGAGTTTTTCCAGGGGTCGTTTCTCTATTGTGGGGCAGCATCACAACACACTACATTTTTGTTTCTACCATTATTTAGGTGACAAACTGAAACAGTGTCTTTTTGGGAGCCAAATCTGGAACAACCAGGACAAAAAGTTCCCCTAACTCTCTCTCAGTTGACGTACTGACACCAGGTGCCAGTCATACATCTTCCTTGTGGTTTTTGTGCATTTATTGCAAAATCTTCTGCAGACAATAGAACCCTAAGCCCAAAAAGAAATGTTCCATATTTGCTTTGATGTTTATTACAATGTATTTCTCTTTTATCAGAATGATCTGGATGCGCTGTCATGAGATTAGTAAAACCAACATCTAATCTCTTCAACTAGCAGCTCTAGTGGTTCTGGCATCTTTTATCCCTTCCAGTGTCATGGAGGAACAGTGATTTTCATTCATTACAGGTAATTATGTGCAGCTCCAGTATAACAGAGCTCTTACAGGAAATGAACATACAGCTCACGTCATAATATGACAGTTTCTACAACCAAAAACCTGCTGTCATATGAAAATCTCAGCCCATTATCACCCCAAACCCCTTTCCTACAGGTTAATTTTCAATCTGGAGCCACAAGCCACGCGATTCATTAGCTATCCCAGCTTATGCAGCCATATACCAAGGAGGCTATATACCAAGGAGGGTGTATACCAACAGGACATCTGCAGTTTTCAGAGTGTCAAGGCACAAAATATTTCCAAGGCACACATTTGCCAAAACATTCTGGTTCAGTGTACATCCAAGAAATGAGCCCGCATGAAATGCCAGTGCTGTATACATGGTGATTATAAAGATGATTTAGTGAACATAAAAGCATTAAAGTGGTAAGGAGTCATGCTTTAGAGATTCTCAAGGGTCACTGAAACAAGTACCTTTTCACATCAGCCACCCTAATTAAGTAATAAAACTGTTAGCAAAATCAGCACGACAGATAACACAGCGGAAAGGCATATACTGTCAAAACTAGAAACTAGAAAACCTCTTGAACTTTGCTTATATAGTACAAATATTCTTCTAAAGTTGTGTAGTGAAGTCTCAGATTAAAATACAATTGTGAATTGTGGTGTGACCTGAAAAAGCATGATTTTTGCCAGTGTTAGATCTTTTCGGAATCTTGTAGCCCACCATGATAAAAGGTTATAATGAATATTAATGATAGGTATATTATTTGAGATGTAACTACTTAACCAGACAGAAAACTGACTTCTAATCAAGTTGATATTTTGTCAGTAGAGTAATAGAGAAAAAAAAAAAAACTATTTTATGTGATTACTACAGAAGCTACTTTTTTCATAGCAGATCTGCATGGAGAAAACCATCACTTCAGTTTCCATAAAGTGTCTTTTTGTAGGGCTGTTCATTACCCAGCCTTACAGGACTAAAGGAATTAAATTTAGCAACAAATGTAGGTCTACGGACTCTGCTCATTTACCTATTAGGTTTTAACAGAATTCACAAGAAAAAAAAAAATGCCGACTGGAGTACACAATCCAAAAAGAAAGCTTAAATTTCCGTAGGGAACCGTCACTTGGTCAGAAGCCAGGTGGGAAGGCTCCAGGACTGACTAATGCAGAAGGCAGGCAGTGACTCATACTGCTAAAATGTCATGTGAATTGTCCTCACTAATTCCTTTGTTACCTTCTGCAATGCACATTAATAAGTGCTTTTGAAAGTCCCCTCTCTGCTACAAAATGGACATGACTGGCATCTGCAAAGCATCTGACTGACAGTTTAAGCAGCAAAAGTCTCAATTGAAACAGGAAGCATCTACAGGATAATAAATGCACTCATACTTTCTACAACACTTTTAATAGTTTACTTTTCTGCTATTATTTTAACCTGGGGGTTAAAAGATTTCATAAATACCTCTGTACAGTTATAGTTTGTTTTAATACCAATACATTTTGGTTTTGAAATACCAAGAACATACAAGAGCATTATTCTGACACCTTCTGCCAGAACACTTCAGGAACAACAGTCCTACACTAATCTACACATACAAACTTAATGTCACACAGTGACCCTAAAACGAAGCAGCACTCACTCATCCCATTCAAATTTAATAACTTCCATTCAACATTGTTTTGGTTTAACAATTAATTTTAATTCCACAAAATATTCAAAAAAAAAAAAAAATACAAAATACTCATATGGAGAAAACACAGGACTCACAATTTTTCTTATGTCTACTTTTTGTTTATATTGTGTCATCCCCTGGCAAACTAATATATACAATAAGTTTTACGATATCGGTATATATAATCCAATTTTAGCAGTCAGAATGTACATTCTGCTATTGCTGTTTTGAAACAACAAGCTAAACCATTGACAACACTTAACATCAAAGGTTTGAGACAAAAGAGGGGGGGGGGTGCTCATGGCACTGGACTGAGACAGGTACACAACAGGATTCAGGAAGTAGCCAACTTCCGGAATTCACACTTCAGGGAAGAAAAAAAAATTCTTTGTGTAACTGATCTTTGTTTTGTAACATGGTGGAAATCGATCAATAGCATAGTGTGGCAGACTGGTGTCTATTTAGAAATGAGCAATTAATAATAAAAAAATACAATTGTATAATCCCCCCCACAACCGTTAGCAATTCATATTGGAGACAGAATTTCTGTTTAAAGAAGTCATGATATTGCAAGAACATCAAATGAAACGGGTATATGTTCAGAATATAAAAATCATAAGTGGTTTGATAAGTGAACACTCCATCTAATATAATGAACATTTGCGAGAAGACATACACACTGCGCACACAGACATACACACTAACCCCTGATGCCAAAGGAAGAGATCCTGCAGACTGTGGAATGCAGAAAGGACCTTGAGTGACCTTGTTGATCTCCTGTCCCAAGTCTGCTACCATTGCTCAGGTCCCACCCCAAACTGATGAGTCACCATCGTCAGTGACCCAGGAGACTGCGTTGAGAAACCCTGCCGCCCAGCTCATGAGCCTGGCAAGAACCTCAGCAAGCAACACGAAAAACGGCTACAGAGGAAGAGCGCTTAGCACCAATTACCAAGATTGTTTTAAAAACAAGTAAACTCACAATAAAATAGTGTAGCAGTGAAAATGGAATCATAATCCATATCTGAGGTAAGGTCCTTTTGAAAAACATTGAGAAGTGTTCAGTACTTTTCCCTCCACATGAGAAAACATTTATAGCAGTAATTCTGCTGTTTACTATCCCATATGACAGCAATATAACAGTAATTGTGTCTTGTAGGCCTTTATTCCAAAATAACTCCATACTTTGGTCAAGGGAAATGTTCTGATTGTAAAAGTGCAACTGTTTGCCAGTCTAGCATGCAAATCCGCTGGGGTGAAGTCCTGCCCTCATTCTCCGAGCCCATTGCTAGGGGCCGCTTCTATGGGGGCTGCTTGTCTGTACAGATTACTGAGAGACAGAGGAAATGCCTGCGTTCACTGTTGACTGCAAGCATGGGGGAGGAGGGCAGAGAGTCATTTGCACCCAGGCGTGGTTCCGAATAAAAACACTCCTGTACTGCAGTCTCCCAGCTGCCCTCATTTTGGGAAGAAAGACCAATCCAGAGAGCATCTACTGTGCTCTCCCTGAAACGAAGGAATACTTCTTCAAAACAGAAATACAGGTGATTTAACACCTCAGTTAGGAATCCACACCTAAAAATAATAATCAATAACTATATATTTTTAATATATATTTATATATATTTATATATTATTTACAGACTCAAAATAACATGCTGCACTTTCTTTAAAATTAGAGGAGCTTCCTACAATGTAATAAAATAACGGGAGTTTAAGACAGCATTTCACACACCCAACGTAATAGCCTGGCTGTGGTTTGCCTATTTCTCGTTAAGCACAGTGACAAAGTGTCTTGTATTCTAGCACCTACAGAAACGCCAGGAAAGCCTCAGAGTATTTCATGCAGGGAAGTCAAAATCTTCAGCACGTCGTGGCTACTTCAATGCAGTATACCAAATAAAGTTTTTTTTTTAAAAAATAAAGTAAAACAGTCCAGAACAGGAAACAACTAATAATAATAATAATAAAAAAAAACTCTTCAGATGTGCATCTTCAGCTGCTCAGCCGGATTTGCTCTTTCTAAAAAAATTGTTCTTTACGGTGACTGTCCCACAGCACCTCCCAAAATCTTTGAACTACTTCCTGGGCCTCGTAACAATGTCCTGCAAAGCCATGTGTCCTCATTCCCCTGTGCAGGTTAAAGTTGCTTGTCACTCTCTTTCTTCAGACGGCTGCAAAAAAAAAAAGCGTAATAAGATATTAACAGCAGGTGTGTAACTTATGAACATGATTTAATTCAGCATGTCAAACTGCATGCACTATTGATAAACTGCAGGCCAGCTCTAGCTCCGTGTCTCGCCAGTCAGGCCATGGGGACTCCCAGACTGTCCACGTTTCTCTCTCCCAGCTCCCAGGGAATTGGGTAAAAGCACAAATGTGGACAGTCTGGGGGTGACTGGTTTGAGAAACGCTGCTCTAGCTAAGCTAGTTAACGTGAGCATTCCGCTCCATGCCTGACCTGTAGTAGTCCTCCTGTCCGGGGAATGGCCCTCCATGCATGTGATGATGACCGTGCAGCCACTGCTGCTCCATAGCTAGCCGCTGCAGCTCAGCAGACTGGGCATGCATGGCCTGCAGCTGGTGTGCGGCAGACATTGGCGGCGGCAGTGCCCCTGGCAGCTCCCGCGCGTATGGTGCACCTGCGGGCACAGCGACAGCTACCTTAACAATTAGTGCATTTGAATGCATTTTATAGCTGATAAAGCATGCTGTGAACGTGGCACTATTTTAAACCACAGAATGATATTCATTTCAGTCATCAAGGAGGAGTGACAGAGGTTGCAAGACAAATTAAATAATGGCTGCAGTTCACTTACCAAACACTGGGTGGCGCAACATCTCATGTTCATGTGGTGGCTGGCCCAGCAAGGGGTTCGGAATGGCTCCAGGAGGGTAGGGGAAACGAGCCAGGTGGGGTCCGGCAAGAGGGTCCACCAGTGGGTGGGCCCCGGAGCCTGGGGGACACACAAGACATTCACCACCACCACCTTCTGGGTGTCAGCTTTGTTTGTAGGAATACCAGGGAATCATCAAAGCAAACAGCACAAGCAGATGCATGCAGCAAAGCAGACATCACGCTCACTGACGTCAGCTCACAACAGCCAGACACACAGAGCAGATCAGACTGATTCAGCAGCGTAAGCGCATAAATAGCATGGAGGCTGGCTGACATGCTCACCTTGGTGCAGTGGGTCCTGCTGGTGCAAGTGCAGGTGTGAGTGGATGTGCGAGTGCTGGTGATGGTGCGGAGTCACGTTGAACATCTGCAGCCGGGCGATGGGGTCGTTGGCCACGGAGGCCATGCGCTCGGCGTGCAGCCGTTCGGCTGCCAACCGCTCCGGGTAGCTCATGTCGGGTCGGAGCTGTGGGCTGGCCAGCACCAGTCGCTCCCGCTCCACGGAACTGAGGCCCGGGTGGAAGGGCCCAAAGGGGTGTGGCCCAGCCATGTGCGGCAGCGCCAGCGCGCCGTGCCGAGCAAAGTGCTCCATGGGGTTGGCACCGGGGTGCAGGCCCTCCAGCTCGGGCGGCTTCACCTCGAAGCCGGGCTTCATCCGCTCCCGTAACTCGCGCTCCCGGATCTCACGCTCCCGGATCTCCCGCTCCCGCAACTCCCGCACAGCCGGGTCGGTGCCGTACAGGCCCGGCATGTGGTAGGCCAGCAGCGGGTCAGCCGGGTTCAGCGACACGAAGAAGGGGTGGTTGCGGTTGGTGGGCGACATGACGTGTGGCCGGGCGGCATACTCGCTGAGCGTGCGCAGCGCCGGTGTGTCAGGCCCAATGTAGGGCGGCACCGCCGCGATGGTGGTAGGCGTCGGCTCGAAGGATGGACGCAGGTGGGCGGGGCCAGCCATTGGCGTCTCATGAGAAGAGCCGGAGGCTTTCTGCAAAGACACGCCTTAATTATATCTGCCTGGTTGAACCTTGGGGCCAGAGTGACCCACATAACAGCATCATTCAGGTGGCATGTGAATCTCTGATGCATCTTAATTAGCTCAAGCATTCTGAAACTAGCTGTGAGGCATGGTGCAGCGAAAACAGTTGCACTCCAAGTATTTTACAAATGAACCGGTTTGGCCATTATAAACAATTATGAATAAGAATATAGAAGTAGAATGAAAAGAATGTGACCTGCTAATAAGTCTGACGCCTGTAATATAATAGCTTGCACATTCACATGGCCATTAGGCATCTGAGTATTTCCACTAAATTCAATTTTAAAACTCAAAGATTCCTCCCTTTATGCCCTCTGCTCCAACCTGTCGCTGCTGTTTCAATTTTGGAGTGACTTTGTCTCTGGTCTATCATGGACAGATTTTTTTTAAGGGGTGATAAGAGTCATTAAAGATCAAGTAGAGTAAATAGGGTAATATTAAATAGTTATGTTCACAAGGACAAGTATCTTCTGCAGTTATCATTCCCTTTGCTGTCCTTAAATGGCATTGCTTCAATTTTGGCGTGATTCATTCCATAATCTAAAGTTCAAATCTTCACACGCAAAATTTGAAAAAGATTTGTGAAACACTTTTTGAGTTATTGCAGTAACAAGATCAAATGTCTGAGGCTGTCCATTCCTTTATCATCATTATATGACACTCCTTGAGTTTTGGGGTGATCTGCCTCAACAAGCGATCAATTCCAGTTTGTCAGTCATACATGTGTGCAAAGTTTGAAAAACATTCACAGAAGACTTTTATAATTACTGTGTACATAAGACCAAGTGGCTTCTGTAGCTGCTGTTTCCTTCCTTTGCTGCTGCTTTTTTGGGGCAGTTTATCCCAAAAGGAGGCATAGATCATCCATATAATGTGTTTGTGAAACAGTAATACGATCAATCAAATCTTTTTGACTTATCACATTCACTATGTCAAGTATCATCTGGATTTGCTCTTCCCTTTGATGGGAATACAATTATCTGGATCAAAATACAACACAGACACCAGCAGACCAGACTTTTACCAGGCCAGGCTCCTCACATTAACAACAAGTAGTTAAAGGGACCTTGTCTGTGCTCATGCACAGTGAAAACAGAGAACGTGGCACCATTAGTAACGTCATACACAGACACTTACGGCAGCCCTCTCGGCTTCCCGCTCTCGCTCCCGCTCTCGCTCCTTTTCCCGCTCCCTCTCCCGCTCCTTCTCCTCCCTGGCCTTCTGCTCAGCCTCCCTCTTGGCCTTCTCCAGGGCCTCTTCACGCTTCTTGGCCAGCTTGGAGGCCGCCAGGGGGGTGAAGTACAGATCTGTCCGAGCACATGAGTTGTATCCCCGATCCAGGTGCTTATAGAAGCTGTGAACACATTAGATAGTAGGGGGGGGGGGCTTCAGTTACACGCTGCACCATCGGCACTCTGCTTTAAGTGCTTCTACTCACTAAACGGATTTAGCCATGGACACAGTGCTAAGTTTATGCAGAACAAATTCCTGCAACAGTAGGAATATTAAAAAAAAAAAAAAAAAAAAAAAAAAAAAAAAAAAAAAAACAGATAAGCAAGTTAATTACGATGAATTTTCAAATAATGCCTGAACGACATAACTAAGCTGAAATAACACTGGATGCATGACTAGGGCAAAAATATAGTACTAGTGCACCAACGTCAGTCTTTGAGAGGATCCAGTTCTTACATAACACTGATAAGAGACGAGCGGAGACAGGCAGAGTCATGCATACTGAGCAGAGCTGACAAAGTTGCTTCACACAAACTTAACCTTTGATTATAAAATTCCAGCAGCTCTGATGAGACCAAGACATTATAAGCCACTAACAAAAAACTGAGAAGAGACTGAACCGACAATCCAGTAAACTCATCTCAAGCCATTCTTCATCAATAGGTATAAGCTGGTACAGTTCAGCCCAATCAGCGCGTGCAGAATTGCCGCCACCCTACTCATCACTGCATTTTAAGCCATATCGACAATGTTATGAGTACAGAGGCCTTCCTGAACGGAGGACTATCAGGTGCATTAAAATATTTATGGGGCCACGAGAGACTAAGCCTGGAATAATGATGCGAGGCTAAGGAGAGCAGGCATGAAAGCTGTTCAGCTAAGCTGCAGGAGAAAAGTAATTAAATAGCTTATCCACCATACAATGTGGACCTAGGACTCGACAGTCAAGGTGACCATCAGCATGCACATGGGTTTGGAGTGGCCTAAAGATAGAGCTCATGGCGCGCAAGCCTGCTGGCACACGCTGCAGAGATACACGGACACATGCGGTGCCCGCCGTACCGTGCTGACTGGCTGGCGTGGCTGGGGGTGTTGACCACCGTCGGTTCCGGAGAGGGGCTTCGCTGCGGGGGGATCGGGCTGTCAGGCTCCTCTGGTTCATCCAGGGGCTCCTCCTTAATCTGCACAGCTGGGACATTCGAGGGTCCAGGGCAGGACACGCCCACAGACGGAGGCAGCGGCATAGATATGGAGGGGGGAGGAGATGGTGAGCCCGTAGGCAGGAACGGGTGCAGAGGCAGAGCCGACTGCGACGAGGAGGGCGGTGCCGGCGGCGGCAGAGCATGGCTCTGGGTCTGGGAGAGCACGGGCGGCACCAGCGGCTGGCCTTGAGGCATCAGTTGCAGAGGTGGAGGGTGAGCTGGAGGTGGATGGTGGATGGACAGGGAGCTCAAGGGCTTCAGGGCTGGCGGGGGGGGCAGATTGGAGGGCATCTGGGGGAAGGCAGGTGCAGAGAGGTGCGGGGGGTGCTTGTGTGACTGGCCGCTGGACATGTGCGAGATGGGTGTGGTGGGAGGCGGCTTGATGTGGGGCATGGATATGGGTGTCGGAGGCAGGGGCTGTTCGCGGGGGGGGCCCTGTGTGGGGGTGGGCACCTGCGAGGGTGGAGTGTGAGGGCGCTGCGGAGCTTGTCCTGGCAGAGGGGGCGCAGGGGGTAACTGAGAGTGGGTGGGGAGAGGGTAGGGAGGGTGTAGGTGGGAGGAGCTGCCCTGAAGTGAGTGGGGCAGGGGGGGCAGCTGGGCATGAATAGGAGGCTGGGGGAGTGTCTGGGAGGAGGCCGGACCCGGAGGTAGCCCCGGCAGGGGTGAGTGTGGGGACGCCAGTCTCTGGGGCTGGACCAGTGGCTGCTGGGGAGGGAGGCCGGCCGGCACACCGGACTGCGCCACCTGGGGGGTCAGGGCAGACGCCGCAGAGCTGGCTGGGGCAGCAGCAGCAACAGTTACTGGGGGCATCTGGATGACAGGGGGGTGCTGCATCTGCAGGGCCTGCTGCTGAGCCGAGGAGTCCGAGTCACTCTCATTGTCGCGTGGGCTGGGGATGCTGGGCGATGAGCTGCGGTTGTCCTGGTCGATGTCCTTGGGGTCACTGCTGCCCTCGTCATTGACGCTACGCCCGTCCGAACTCTCGCCTTCCCCCTCGCACTCCGATGGCGAGTCGGGCCGACCAAGCCCCTGAAAGGTACAGACACCGGCATAAAGCTTTACCCCAGATGTTCACAAAATATAACACTGAAGGCCCAATTCAGCAGCACCAGCACCCAATACTCGTTCTGGGCAAATGTCCTGCAGGTGACACCGTACAGAGCAGGCAGCGGTGTGGGGCCACAGGGGCCTCTCACCTGAGTCTTGGGTTTCTTGGCAGAAGCTCTCTCTGGCTCCTCAGAGTCGGAGGCCCCCTTGTCCCGCTGCCGCTTGGCCCTCTTCATGGGAGAGGCCACTTCGTCTTTGATCTGAGGGGAGCAATTGCTCATGTAAAGTCTGACAATTTAAATCCACCGTTGAACACATTATTTGGTGTGAAAAAAACTTCAAGACACTCAGTGGATGCTGAATATACACTCTATACCAGTGTTTCTCAATTTGGTCCTTGGGGACCCGTAGACAGTCCACGTTTTTGTTCCCTCCCAGCTCCCGGTAAAAAATGTAGACCATGTGTGGTTCCCTGAGGACCGGGTTGGGAAACACTGCCTTACACTACAAAGGGGCCACGAAAGGTTCTGGTTTTAATTCTGAAGATGAGTCCAAGTTCAGGGACATTTCTAGACTGACAGCACTGCAGGGACGACGAGTCCCAGCTGCAGCTACGGCGTGAAGTGACCACACCTTGCCAGGCTTCTTCAGAGAGTCTGCTTTGCTGTCTGTGCTGGACGTGCTGCCAGCGCTGGGCGAGTTGCGCCCACTGGAACGCTGGTCCTCGGCTGGGGGGGAGGTGCGGCCGTCAGGACTGGCTGTCTGCTTCTTTCGGCCGCTCCGCAGCGTGGACATCTGGGACGGGAGGGGAGAGAGAGCAGCTCTAGCCGGCCATCACACACTGCCAAGGGCTGCCAGCAAGAGGACCAGCTGTCCCCTGTGCTCTGCACCACGCTCCCAGAGTGACGGCGGACGCAGGCCGGCTCCCCCCCCAGAGCAAAGCCTGCAGATCAGCTGACTACCATATATAAGAAATGAATCTTTCACAAGGTCCCAAAATGCACCGTTTGGCCAAGTCTACTTCGACAGCTCCAATGAGAGACTGCAGCTCAGAAGCAGGTCCCTGCTGGAGGCTTGGTAATGTAAGCAGCCTGCCTCTCCTGACCCCTCGCCTCCTCGCCCCCTCACCGAGCCCCGGCTGCGGCGCGTCCTCATGCTGTGCTTCCCGCCAGACCCATCCTCCTCCTCCTTCACGGGCTTGAACATGAAAGGCGGCGGCTCTACGGGCCTCTCGATGGGCGGCAGCTCCCCGTACTTCTTGAAGTGCAGCCGGCAGTCTGTGCAGAGCAGGATGTTCTCCCGGCCCCCGTGGTGCCAGTCCTTGGAGGCTGAAGCAGCAAATAGCTGTCAGTGTACCCGGCTACTGGCTGACAGTCTGCGTGCAGCCGCGTCGGGACGCTATGGCTTTCACCTCTGCTCAACAACTGACTACTGAACTGCCCGCTGAATTAAACTAAAAGCATTACTTAAAAGAGCCATTTTAGATATGTCACATAAGACTAGGGCTGCTGCGAATAGTCAATGTAGTCGATGATGTTGAGCCTGAAAATGCGATGACATCAATATTTTTTCACCCCAATTGCGGGTGAAAATAATGTGCGCATAGTGCCAAAAAGCAATGCAACCAACCTAACAAACAGCAAATTTGATTTACTGGAGGAAAATTAATCTTTTAGATTAATCAACCAATTGGCAAAATAGTCTATACATGAATCCATATAAATATAGCCATTAGTGGCAGCCCTGCAGCACGCTTATAAGCTGATAAATACATAGCACGATATCGATTAGCATACACTCTCCTCTTAAGTAAGGGTTAATGAACTCCCATACGTTTTAAAATGCACAGCTGCGGAGGCAAAGTAAATGTACATATTCAGCCATTGTTTCATTAATTATCATTATTATTATTATTATCATCATCATCATTAATGATTTATTATTAATTTAGCTTTATGTACCTCCTGGCATTCAACATGCATTATGGGTAAAACCCAACTTATTCAGTGTTTACAGGTAATTAAAACCAGACTGGCATATCATCTCATTTAAGCAGGTGAAACAGGACTGTGAAGTATGACTGGACTGCAAGTGCATAACATCAGTAATTATTTAGGTATCTAATTACTGACCACAGTTCCTAAGCTTTAGCCTAATTGTCCATTGATTTACTGCTGTGGTTCTCCTGTCCGCAATACATGTGCAGTAACAGAGCACTAATCAACACCCTTCAGACTGGAGAATTCTTCAGTGCCGTGGAGTAATGCTGTTAAATGCTGTTTTTTTAAGATAGATTTTAAGATTTTCAAATCGAAAATGCCCATGGTTGTTTCAGATTGCAGGAAGAATCAAAGAAAAGTATTTTATTAGAGCAAACAATTGCAGTACTCTTTTCATATTTTACAGCTATTACACAACACTAAACACATCTAATGTTAGATCAAAACGACAGTATTAACGTGGTTAGGTTCGCTTAAACTGTACAAATCTGATCAGTCAACAACTCACTAAGACTCAGCAAGTAAAATCTGTACAGCATTAAACCTTTTAAGGCTGGAACTGCACACTTGGGGTATAGTGACTCCTCTCTGACAGGTACCTACAAATCTTTTGCACACAAATGTCAGATCAATGGCAGGTCACCATCCTTTCACCAGATAAGACACTATTACTGTGTCTATAGCCTAATACTGATCCAAGTGTTTGGCCAACTCAGCAGAGCATTTAGGTAGACTATCATAGCAGGCTGAATGAAAAATGGATCACACTCCCCATTAGGCTGACTGGAACAGCCTTAGGCAGGGACCATCCAACAATTATTTTAGGGACTCCAGACTGACTCAGTCTGTGATTGGTGAGGCTGCTGGCCAATCACACCACATGAAGCACCGCTTAGGCCAAGCTTAAAGCTTAAACCTGCGGCAAGCAGGTTTAATGACTTTGGATGAGTGAGTCTCTGTGAAAAGTCTCTGAATGGTTCCTGCCAGTGAACTTCTCCCTCCACTAAGGAAGAGGGGGAAGGGGGCCCGGCTTTGTCTACATTTCCTACTGACCAAGACCGGCCGGAAAGACTTACTAGTGGTGAAACAGTGGCGGCAGGCGTAACCCTTCAGCTCCTGCTCACTGTCCTCGCTGTCAAAGTCATCCTCACTGGCTGAGCTGAGGTCCACTGCAACACAAAGAGTGCTTCACTCACAATTACATTTATTAACTTGGCTGACATTCCCAATGAGGCCAAGGTCAAAGCAGCAGCGAGACATCTATTAGTATTAAATGGAAACAGCCAGATCACAGGGTCTAGATGACCAGGGAGCATTAGCGGTGAATAAATACTACTGTTACGGAGACAAAAATCATGTCAGCATACTCTGTGCATTCCACCTGTGAGCATGTGACTGATGGCCGCTCAATGGAGCTGCTCAGTAAGGCTGAAGCCCTGAGCCGGTGCTCTTTGAGGCAGGGCACTCACAGAACTCGCTGGAAGGTGGGCGGGATGGAGTGCTGACGGGGGTGGAGGCGGTGCGGGTTTTGATTCGGCGGAAGACGGGCTGGCGTCGGTGCCGCCGGTGGGCACGTGAGCCCGCAGCCTCTGGGGTCTTTTTCCAGTAGTAGTAGAAGGTGATGAGCTCCCCCTGCAGTACAGCAGTGTAATGCTTAAATATTCATCATTCATCATTAGCACATTTTTGCTACCCAAAGCAGCTTACTCTTTATAAAAATGGCAGCATGTTTTATTCTGACAATTTAACTTAAGTTCCTTGTTCGGCATTACTCCAGCAAGACCTTTCTGGGATTTTAAAGAGCAACCTTGATGTTTCTGTGCAATGTGACACCCTCCAAATTACCTTGGTACAACAGCCGCCTCGGTTCAAAAACCAGTTGCTAGCTAAACATGGACGTTCACATTTATATTCACAGAAGGTTCCACAGAGGAAATCAGCCAAATCTGCACAAATCAGAAATTTCCAATCCACTCCTACTGTACACATGCCACTGGATTCCTTTCAGCAATCTCATTAAACTAGCAACAGGCATATCTAATAGCTGCCAGCGCCCTAGAGCACCTTCCGGTGAGAGAGAAAACGCAAGCAGAGTCCGCCAGCATCACTTCTGATTCGCTCTATAAATGGCATCTTGCAGAAATGACAAGCGGTTTCCAGTGAACCTTACAGAGAACCGATGAAAATAATACAGAGAACATCAAACATAAAATGAAAAAGAAAAAACACGCCAGCAGAAGATGCTTAATGGGCAATGATTCAAAGTGTTTCTGCCATAGTTTAGTATTTAGGGTAAAAACTAATTTTCCCTTGAAGATATAACACTCTTCTTTTTATTGTTTTTGAAAACACCAAACCATTCCTTTTCCAACCTATCTATTGATCTATTGGGACAAGACTTTACCAAAGATTCAGAGAAACCAATAGAGCAGCCATAACTCAGAGGCCTGCCTGGACGGCATGGGACCATGGTCACCATCACAGGGTGATTACTCTGCTCACTCTATCGAAGCAAAAAACTCCATTTCCACCTAGTTATAATAGACTGAATATATACGTATATAAACTATGAAGTATTATCTTTCTCTGATGTGGAGAGTGTACTCATGTACGGAAGCAGGCTTGTGTTATGTATATTCATGCAACAGGCTGTATTCCTCCTCTTCCTCACACATTCAATATTTCAAAAAACGGAGTTCAGTGGTACCACAGCCATGCCCTTGAGCCACTGCTGACTGACCAGAACAACATTAAAATGACTTAATATATGGATTGACTGGCGTAATACAACAATTAATAATAACATATCGTTAACTTGCAGCAGTTGAAGACCAACACCCTTCCAGTGAGGCAGAAGGTTGAGTAGCATTTTGGCTTAAAACACATAAAACGAGCCTTCTTGCTACAAAGAAAAAAGGAGGTCCGTCTGATGTCACACGAAGTCGCCACAGACCGAGACATTTTCAAGATTTCAAAGGAACACGCTGCCTGCTCCTTCCACTCCGCTCGGCAGTAAAAATCTGTGGCCGTGTGCACAGCACTTTGGCAATGGAGCGATGACACAAGCCTCAGAATCCCATCTGCAGTAAGCGGGGTTTGGGGGGAGGGGGAGGGGTGTGTTATTTGCGGGCAGTGCCATCTGAAAGGTGGATCACGTGACACCCATGTGACCACCAAAAGACCCGTGCGCACATTCGGCACCCAGAGCGGCAGGGTGGGGGAGGCTGCAGTCATACGTCGATACCACTCAGCCCTTCTCAGGCTTGAGCTGGAACAGATGGTTTGTGTTTTCCCTGGCAGATCTGCGACAAAGCCATGCATGGCTTCTTGCTTTCACAAACGGCCAAATGGTTAAAGCTGCATCAGCTAATGCGGGGAAAAGAGGAGGAACTGAAAACTGGGGGGGGGGGGGGGGTGGCTGTTCTAAATTATTCTAAATTCTTTAAAACCTGTAGCAAATTCTTCTTTTTCAGTTCAAAATAAGTAAGGATAAATAAGTAAAGTAAGGATATGAATCTGCAGCCTTAGTGTCTGTGGCTGAAGAAATCCTCATCTGCAAACATAGATTAGTAATGCCTGAGCAGTCTTTCCAAGTCTGCGAGGACAAATAAATGCCAGTCTGTAGCAAGGGAGTTAATAGGAGCTGTGACAGCAAGGGCAAACGGCATGTAATTTTAGCTGTGATGACAGCAAAGCATGCTGGGAGGAAGATTTCTCAGTACAGTATTCTCAGCTATATAAAGACACGTTTAAGAGCTTTATAACACAAAACATATCTGACACACATTGTAGGGTTTACAACCATTTTCCATTCACAGTCTACTATATTGCAGTTTGTGGATTATTCGATAACCATCTGGTGTTTAAGCATAGAAAGAATTTGGATATAATGCTGCACAAACAGCAAAACAACAGGCTAATCGCCAGTCTAGTTTACATTTAGCATTCAGTGAAGCTCGCAAATTAAGTTGTCCTTATTTTTTCTCACAAAAGCACACGATCATAAATGCAAGGTCACAATGATGCATTTATACATTATACTTGCATATACTTTTCTTCAGCTCTACTCTAATGACCTCATCTTTTCATAATATTGTTTCACACACACAGCCCTGAATATGTATAAGCTAAAATAAATAAATAAATAAAAATATACAAGCTTTCACAATGCTGCCTTGAGGCCTAAAATGAAATCCAGTAAAAATAAATGAATGAATGAATGAATGAATAAATCGGTTTTAACTTTCATGCAGACATGGTAACAGAGACGACCACAAAGGATACACGTCTGTTTACACTTTCAAAATATAGGGACACACTTATAGATAAGTATGAACACCCCTTAGAACTGAGGGTTGAAACTGGGTCAGTTACAATTTGCAGCATCGCAAATTTTTACAAATACATTTGCCATGAAGAGGCTTAGAGTGATTTATGACAGAAAGAATAGAGAGAGAAAAGCCCAAACAGCCAGAAGCCTGAAAACACGAGTGGGTGTGTGTTCCTGATTGCTGGCTGCCTGTATGTTATTGCATTAGAGAATTTAGAACAGCAGTTCGTCATTTAACAGAAAAACGGAACAGCAAAAGCAGAATGGAAAGACAAGGCAAACAGAAGATTGCTAACATTACTTCATGCTTGGGTTAAAAAAAGCGATATTTGGGACAGCGAGGAGTCTGAAAGTGCTTAAGACCTTAAGGGAGTATCTAAAATTTTTTATCCAAAACTATTGGATAAGATGGAAGGGTTAGAATGTGTGTGTGTATACTCCCTGGGCTCCATGCAGGAGACCGGTTTGTGAAGGAGGTTAAATAGATTCATTGTTACTGGAAGAGGGCAAATCAACTCTCCCTCAACTGCAGCAGCAGCAGCAGAAGAAGAATCAACAGTGATCACGTGGAGCAGTAATCTACCTTTTCGCCTGCTGGCATCAAATCACCCCATGGAAGTGAGGCAACAGCAAAACAGGCTGCGCAGGACAGCTACAGATGCACGTCTACTGCTAAGGCTGATGGGCTACAGCTGCTGAACTGCCAATGAAGAGAAATATAAACCATTCTAACGGTCACAGCCAAAAGAGCTTCTACCACTTATGGTGTTCGCTTGGCCAAAGCCAAAATATTTGCAACAGGATCATGTCCTGTTGGCTTGATTACCCAGCGAGTGATTTATTGACCAACAAAAACGGCACCTGCATATTTAAGGAAGCTCTGAAAACCATATCAGAAATCAAGAATTAAATTATGTGGGAAAACTTACCCCACCTACAACCATTTCAGTGTGTGCTACTGCTCACCAGCCACCAGTGCCAAATTACACAGAGTCACGTCAATAGGTTATAGACACATTATTAAGGCATAATGGGATGGACAGAACGTGTTTCACCCGTGAAGGGCAAAGCCGACAGTAAACATGACCCAGGGCGGGGCGGGGCATCCCTCACAGGCCAGATGGTAATGCTCATTTTGATTCCAGCTGAGTTCTTAATTACTTTCAATTAAGGTGCTAATAATCTGATTCAAAACAGAGTAAATGGAATGAATCAGCTAAAGATTTGTTAAACTTAAGGTTCAGGAATACATGTAATGCAAGCTTATAAATCCTGTTTGTTAAACAGTGCAACTTATTTGCTTCTCCAGTCATTAACATTCCGATATTTTTGAAGGTTTTTAAAATGTGGATGTAATAAAATATTTTACTATAATAACCTAAAACTGTGGCAGTGTTGTCCCCTTTAAATATATAACATCCATCCATCCATCCATCAACCACTTTTCCAGATCAGGGTCACTGTGAGAGTACCTGGGATGAGAGACCCGTCCACTACAAGGCACAGAAAGTCACACACACAATTGTACAAATCAGCTTAAATGGACGTCTTTAGACTCCAAGAGGAGGCTGGAGCACCCACAGGAAATCAGTGCAAACGGGGAGAACATGCAAACCACACAGGAGGTAGAACTTGAAGCACCAGAGCTAGAGGTGTCAGGCCACACCGAGCCACTGTGTCACCTGCACTTCTATTCCTCAGCAGTAACTGGGTATGACGTCACAAAGGCATGACGGCATGATGGTAGCTAAGCTAATGTTTGACTCAAAATAAACTGTTGAATTTCAGGAAGTCAGCAGCTAATCAAAGAGTATGAAGTAAAAGCTGAGTGGATTTGAAGGCAAGCACACCCTCTTGTTCAGGAGTGAAAAATGACCCATCATTGAATTAAACTGCTACATTGGAGCATTCAGATTGTACAATGCTATGCTTCACTTGACCTCTAAAAGCACAGGAAGTAGTAGAAACAAACACCCACCCACACACGCATGCACACACACAGGTTTGTAATTATATCTTTGTGGGGACTCTTCATTTCTATGGGGAAAACCCTAATCCCAACATGACGACCTTAACCCCAACCCAGCCCTAACCTTAACCATAAGTAACCAAACAAAACAAAAACGGTCCCCACAATGTCAAAACAGGTTTTTATTACATTGTGGGGAACAATTGGTCCCCACAGTGTAATATAGACATAATCCACACATAAACATTCTTGAAAACTGGCTGGGTCTGAACCATTTACTTAGTAAATGACAAGAGGAGGTATAGCATTGCCGCTCCAAGACTGCACTCTGTGAGCAGAGCCGACATGCTGGATGTCTCTGATGAACGCCAGCACACACGTATGAGGTAAGCATGTTACTTGTATGTTAAACACCTGAAGAGCTGAACAGCCTGATGTTCTTCTTCCTTCCTTTGGAGTTACAGTTATCTTTAAAGAGGAGGGGGGAAAGTCATATATTTTGCTGAGGGGCAGCGTGAGGCTCAGTGGCCTAAAGCCTCTGTGCCTGTGATGAGAAGGTTGCTGGTTCGAGCCCAGCCTCATCACATCTGCGGGTTCTTGATCAAGGCCCTTAACGGGTTCTTGGCTGTGCTTTGCGGCCAGCTTGCTCTCACCTACAGAAAACAAGCTGAGGGAAGCATAAAGAGAATTTCCCCATGGAGATTAATATAAAGTATCAATAATTATTTCAAAATAAGTTTACTCCAGAGAAATGACTGGCACTTCCTCAGAGAGAGCAATCTTGGCACAATAAGCAGTTCAATCTTATAGAAACGGGAGATATTATTACTATTATTTTTTAAGGTAAGAGAGAAACTTTTTCCCACTGAAAAGTGCCTATCCCCTGACCGCCAGTTCAGTCCCTTCCTCAAATCCAACTCTTATTTCCCTGGTTCTGCATTTATATTCAATTTGCTTGTACACCACGACACTTCTCCACTTCCTAACAAAGATGAGACTTAATTCAGCAAAAGGAACTTGTCAATTATTCCTTAAGGCTGATTTATACTTCTCCGTCAAATCAACTCTGTATGTATGCCATAGCCGTGGAGCCTGCACCAGAACCTGTGTTGTATATTTATTTAAATGTTTGTTTTTTTCTGTTTCACTTGTGTGATTGCATACATAGCAGGGCGAGAAGACAAATGCAACAGCAAAAACTATGCATCATCTAGCGATTTGCAGGTGTAATTGCTGAGTGACAGACACACCAGCAAACAAGTATAAATGATTGTAAGAGTGTGGACCTCTTGTATAGGTCACAGTGTAGGCTCAACTCAGAAATATGAATTAGTCTTTAGCGAGCAACTGTATTTCAGTGATTAAATTCAATACTTACAACAGCTATAAATGCACTTTATAGTCTCTAGATGCACCAAAATATACAACCAAAAAATCCAACTATAAAATTACTGTGGCACCAGTACTTGTATACAGTGTACAGGTTTACTCACCTGGGCTGCTATAAACTCTCCTTGTCAGCACTGCTGTCCCCACAATCCATCTCTTCCAATCCATTAACAGCCATTTTCATCAAGTACATTTAGCAGCAAACATACGTCGGGCTGCACGATATCACATCACGATATGTGAAATTTCCATGAGTAATATTTATTAAAAAACAAAGGACATACTAATAGAGTTGGTGGTATTGCCATGACACAAAGCAGTACCGACAAACACAGTGTTATTATTGTGTATGACTATGCTGAACCGATTTTTCACATTGCTCTAATACTGTGAATTAACTAGAAACCTGGATAATTATATTGAAAACTGACTTACATGGATTATCAGTCTAATTGTACCACAGGTACAGTGCTCCAATAAAATAAACCGATAACACCAGATTGTGTACAAAAAGATATTTGGTAATCATCAGACCAACTGTGTGCTATGAATCCATGAATTACTGCCTAATCATAATTAAGGAAAAGTGCTTTCATTCTAATAAGACACCAACATGCCTGCAAAAAGTATCAAATGATCCAGAGATTGTAAAGTAATGTAAAAAACAAGAACAATAGTTTTTTTTTTTTTCTTTTTAAACAGATTGGTTACTGCCTGGCAGTGATTCAAAGAAAACCATTACATAAGGACATTAGGGTGCTAACAAGAGACATCTGCCAGGAACACCTTAAATGTGATGGCTTTACTATGTGATAAGCGGCTATGGAGGCACACACAGGCCATGAGAGAGCCAGTGCTGGCCAAACATATGTGAGATTCTATAACAGCAGTACGGTGCGTGCAGGGAGGAAGACGCCACCACAACATGACAGGCTGGCCAAAGTGCCCCTTTTATTTCTTACTATATCTGGAAATTAAAGGACTCTTCATGTAATTCTCACACCAATGAGAGAATCACACACCAGTGTGTCAACAAGAGCCCATTTAGCACAGGATCTATAAATCAAACAAAAAAATATCTATAGTACGAACAAGTTAAAATACACCTTAAGAATAATACTTGGTGTAGGTGTTCAGTTCCAATAACCATGACATTTTATGGGCAGTTCACCTACTTCTGCAATAAAAATACAAAAAAGGTTGGGAAAAGTTACATGCATAAAAGGACCAGAATGGAATACAACTGTGCCATCCATAAAGATAAATGCACATTCTTGCAAGATGGTTAAAATTGTGTTTTTTAGAGCACAATAAAAATGCAGCAATACAGCAAACTAAGAGATGTATTACTGTCAGTCTATCCATGCGGCATGAAAAATATTAGCAGGCCACATTGGTACAACAGCACTGCAACACAGCTCCAGCTAACTCACTAATTACATGTCATTTGAACTTTAATTTCTGTACTAGACTGTTACAGTTGTACACATTTAACTTCATATGAAAACTAAAATAGAAAAGCGGACATTCATTTACACAATGAACAGCAAATTGCACAATTGGAAAATTAAATACGGTACATATTGGCTGTTAGAAGTGCTTTCCTGTATGCAAACCAAACACCCTTTCTGACCTCTCATAAACCGCAAAGAATTGTGACTAATACACCATTAACCACAGGGACATTGATATTATTCCTGCTGACAACATTGACCGTTTGCAACATGAACTGCACTTGCTCGACGGAGAAGTTAGACCTAGATCTCTGATCAGATATCTGCGCAGGGTATGCGAGTTCAGTCAACAGGAAGAACTTAAAAAAAACAGGACACTAGGAGCTAATGGTTTACTACCCACACTAAGAAGAGAGCAAAAAGAGCAACATAAAAAAGTAATGAACATACATGAACATTTTGTAAAAACAAAAAATATTTTTTCCCACCGATTATTTAAGCCCAGAACAGGAGTGTCCAAACATACAGCCGCCAAACACCTCTATATCAAAATATTAAATACGGATTTGTTTTATTTAGATGTATAACATTTGTATAACTAGACCAAATATTTTTGTTTCAATAAATAAGTGTAAACTGAAGTTTTGAAATGCAGTATACCTGTGCGAATCATTCAGTCACTCATAAGAATGATGAGCAGATGCATAAAAGCCACCATCAGTGCTTCTCTGTATTAGATCTGTTTAAGGAAAAGCTGTAACTGCCTTACCGTCTCCTTGTTGGGTAGCAGCTCCTTTCGGATCCTGAAGAAGTTCTTGCCGTACTGGCGGAGACCTTTAATGAACCGCTTCTGTATCGCCCACCCCACCGTGAAGAGAAGAAAAAATTACCACAATGGGGAAAAAAACAGCAACATTACAGCAGCCAACTATTTTCTAATTATTCTTGAGGTTAACAGATACTTTCAATCTTACTGAAAAGAAGAAAAAAAAATCATGGGGTTCAAACTCTTATGTGTGTGGAGGCAAAAAAGGAAATGACAACAGAAGCAGGAAGATATTGTTTGATAAAACCCAAGCCGCAATATAACTGCAAATAGTGCTGTGACTGCCTGAAAACGAGGACCACAAAAATGTAAACCTCAGTGCTATAAAACCGGTAAGTTCAAAGTCAGAAAAATAACTTTGATAGGTTCTAATGTGCAAGTCATCTAAGCATTTTGGCATGCAGAATATTACCCTTGACATATTTCAGACAAACTCGAGCAAAAGGGTCAAACGGGAGATTTAATAAAACACACGGACAGCTTTAAAAAGCAGCTGTGGCAACATGGCCAAGCAGAGAGAGGAGGAGGGGAGGTGAACGAGAGAGTAAGACAGTAAACAAGGACCAAAACGGCACGCCAACTTTGCATTTTCAAAACTGAAAGAAAATAATTAGAAATAAGTATCATAAATCCCAGTAAACAAATAAAGAAAACAGATTTTTTTTTAAAGTACCTATTTCTCGAAACCCCATAGCGAGGGGTAAAGACTGAAGGTACGAAGCGCAAGCAGCCAGGCAGACAGCCAGAAGATTTACTTTCTTGTTCCTGAGGCAGCTCCGTCCTTCACAAGCTCAGTAAAATGCTTCCACCAAAAAACTGCCAAAATGTGGCCGAGTCCAAGGTGAATGCAGCTGAAATGCCTGGACACCGGTAAATAAAGACTGGAGGCACAAATCCACAGAGTCGAGCAGGGTGGGAGGCTTCTTTACAAGCACGGAATGGCTTGTCAGACTGTGCACCCGCACTACAAAGGGGAAGGCTCTACATGTGATCTTTCTGTGCGCTGAGCTCCTGTGAGCGGCAGGCAGGAAACCCTGGCCTGGATTGTACAGTGAGTCGGCTCTGTGCGTTTGCATGCATACACAGAACTCCACAGCAGCCTCACATATGATTCGCCTACACAGAGCAGGAAACTGGCTCCATTCTCACTCCCAAACACATACTTATAAGCACCTATCAGTTATTTGGTCTTTCCAGTGCAACACTCAAGATGCATTTTTGTCAAATTGACAACTACCCTTGAGTCATGTTTCATTAAAAATACTGACTGTGCCTTCACACACACACACACGGACATACATACGTAAGAACACACACACACACGTGTGCGCCTGCAAGAACCAGAGGAAGGCTGGAACAATGTGTGGAAAAAGGGTCTTGGCCAGAGTGAAAGGAGCTGGGTGAACAGGAAAACCTGACACAGATCTCCTGGGCACCTACAGGCGTGACCCTGCTGCCACAGCCACCCCCCCACTCACCGACACCACATCACGAGCTGGCTCAGCCCTTCAGGGCGGGGAGTTCCCATAACTACCACAACGGAGCCACATCCAACACAAGCCAAGGCAGGAAGAGCAGTTTTCTAGCAAAGCAGAACAAAATGTACAGTATGGAAAGCAGGGCATTGACAAACAAACACCCAAGGATCGGTACAAACTTGTCAAGATGGCATTTAACATAATTTAATTCCCAGCAAAATCAATGCACAAGGTACACATCACTGACCAGCAGGTGGCGCTTTCCACTGCACTGCCATTTCAGGAAGCAGAGACTCGTCTCTTTAAACCAAGACGAATGCTAACAAGGAATATACCTCACACTACATGTTAGGTTCAAAACAATGGAGCACAGCGCGGGTTCTTAGTCACTGACAGGAGGAGTGCAGCCCAAGAAATAATGTGTCTCTTTCGGAGCTAAGTGGTAAATAACTGGACATTGAATAATCACTGAATAATAAGAGTCAGAAGGAGGCGCCAGTCTGAGACAGCAAGGGCTTCCTGGGGATGTGGATGTGGCGCACAACACAGAAAAGGACCATGAATAGCCGGAGGGGGAGGGATATTCTGAAAATACAAATGCTATTGAAAGAATAATTATAATAATAAGAGCTGACATTTGTACTGCTATACCCTGCAGAGATTTGTGACAAACACCACAGGGGCTTCAGCTTGGGGGGCCAGGGGGGGCATGTGATCAATTACACCTGTGAGTTCAGCTGCTGTAATTATGCAACCTTAATTGTGCTTCAGCACAGTAATATTTACACTGGCTGCCCATTTCTGTTTGAGCGCTCTCCTTTCTGCACCCCCCCCCTCCATGTCAGCTCCAGTTAAAGGCTCCATTTCAGCCGCCTGGACTCACCTTGCTCCCAGCCCAGCTAATAAATCACCCACCAATCGTCCTGCCCGCTCTCCCCTCATACTGGCCCTCCGTTGCCAGGCAACAACTGAGGTGTGGAGGTGGGGTGGGAGCGGGGGGTAGGAGTGTTACCAGATCACCAGGCGCCCTGCAGAAACAACAGGCTCCTTTCAGGCAGAAACCACTCCGGAGAGCTGGCTCAGGTCCCTGCCTCTCTCTCTCTCGCTCTCTCTCTCTAACAGGGCACCATTGTGTGGCGGGAGACAGAGGAATATAACGGGAGCAGGAGACAGAGAAACATGAAAGGCCACTCTCCGCTGTGCAGCCGCTCCCCTCTCAGGAGTTAATAGTTAAAGGCTGCAGGGCTGGTGGAGACCGTAAAAGCCTGTTCAACAACAAAGCGCAGATAATGCCGGCCAGATAAAGCACACACAAGCAAACAAATCCCAGAATGTGTTTGCCTTCACCAGCCACTCCCTTGTGCACAATAGTGAACTAGTGCCCTGGACTCCCTGACTAATCAAGTAAAACATGAAGTAAAACATCACAAGCAGCAACATTCATAGCTTTTCTTTTTCCTTTGCTTTTGAATTACTGAAGAAGTATAAATAGAGAAAAAAGTCCAGATAACTGATGAGTTAAGTCAGTGAAGGCGAGGAACACCTTTTAACTAGATGTGAAATTATGTCACAAAATATAATCAAAGGATCCAACTGCACATTTAACCTGTGCGCACTTCCAAAGCATATGAAAATTACACTTGAATGGTTATTTACTGCCAGACATAACCTTGGATTCAGTACTGCTTTACTTCCTAGAAGAATAACTGGACGCACACACTACTTAAGCCGCAAAGACTAATTACAGAAGCTATTCAATAACATGCCTTACACTTTATACTAAATTGCATTGTGACTGTAGTGGATAGCACACAAACTAGCTATGATCTTGCATTTGCATTACGATGCTTTAGCTCAGGGGTGGCCAATCTTATCCGCAAAGGGCCGGTGTGTGTGCGGGTTTTTGGGATAACCTGTAGGTCAGCTGTTCAAACCCAGGTGTGAGGAC
>JAODLC010000071.1:653923-663995 GCA_026781145.1 Hippopotamyrus pictus | reverse complement strand
ATATCCGAATCTCAAAATGAAAAATCGAATGCCATCCCTCCAAACGAATATTCGAATATTCTGGTCCAGCCCTACTAAAAAGCTGCACATGCAAGCCTTTTATTTATTTGAAGATTTTTTTTATTTACTTATTTTGATTTGGGATTTTTTCAGTATTTTATTCAATTTCATTTATACTCCAAACTGTACAATGGCAAAATCCAAGTTGTTCACATATGGCCTTATAACCTTTCCAGACTGATGAATAGAAACAAATGCTTCACTGTTCAATATTTCCTACTTGACATAGTGTTAACACAAACCTGAAGGCTCCAGAGCATACAACTACCAAACGTTCTGCTTTTATAAATGTGGATACCAGTGCACTGACTGGAAGAAAGTGTGAAAACTGACCCAAAATGCTACTGATTCATCATATTATTCTCGTTGCAAAAATGTTACATTTAAATGATTTTTACACAAAGATAGGGATTTTCTTACTTTTTTTTAATATCTGAAATGCAACAACTTTTCAGTGTACTACCAAAAATATTGCTGGAAATACATGCAAACTTATTTATGTTTCAATCAGAAGAAATAGGGGACAAATCCTGTATTGGTTCAAAACAGGACACAGCGGTTTATTTTTCAATAGGGGATGGATGGCAAACTTAGCAGTGATATCAAAGTCATTCCCTGGAAAGAGCAGCAAAGCAGTCCGAGAAAAAACAAACCGAACTGCCAGCGTTTTTCTAGTGTTACGCCTTATGATGAAACTTTTGCATGATTTATTAAAATCAGATTTCACCGTTTGCAGTCCATTCAATTTCTCAATCTGTTTAAGGGGAATCCTAAAGAAATTTAAGTGAAAATGGAACCTTGAAGTAAAGAAAGCATTACTTGAATTGTATAGTGATAATTATGGATAGGCTGATATGGGAAAAAATTGTGATAAAATTTTTCCCAGTCATATGCAAAAATTGTTAAAGACCATTAGACAACTGACATTTTTGTATCTTTATTTGATATCAAAATAAAACATTCAATTTTTATCTGCAGGTAGCCAATGGATGTGGTCACTCTTGACCTGATATATCAGCATCTGGCTTCTAACACTTCATTTGTATTACTGCAGTAAGGGTGTACCTTTTTCCTCACATCTTCCGAATTTTGGATTTTTGCTGAATACATGGTACAGTAAGAAAGTAGTAGTATTATCTCTTGCTCAATTTCTTTAATGTTTGAAGGTGGTGAGGAACACACGATTGTCATCTATTGCCTGATATGTAAAATCAGAAGAGGGTACACTTTCATCATCACTGTTAGAAATCTAGCCACACTTTTAATTACATTAATTTATTTTTTAATGGAAAATAAAACTCATAGTACTGATACTGTCCAAAAGTGTACTAAGGAAATAGTTGATGGTGATTCTTTTTCATTTAAGTGTAATAATAATCAAGCAGAGCTAGATCACTGAATTCGAAACAGGGAACAGGCAGCAAAACCATTGCAGTAACAAATGCTGGTAACCATAGCAACAACAAATTTAATAATAGTGTTCCGATCTCCAGCTGCAGTGGATTAAAGAAAATGACAAGAGGTTTCCACAGAAAACAACCCGTGTTGCCATGACAACACTGAAGGTTTTCATGCAGGCAGGCATAAAGCAGCCCAGAAACTGTCACTGTGATCCCACCCAGAGAAACACAGCCTGCAGCGGAGCATGGCTGTCCTTATGGAGAAGAGAAGTCCAGTGCTCAGAGCTTTATGAGGCGAGTGGCACAGCAGTTAGCTAACTGAAGTAGCACTGGCAAAATGCTGAAGTTCACGGCAAAGCTTGCATTTTCCAGCACTGTATTATATACTCATACCAAGGGCATAAAAGAAGCCTATTGTCAATAAAATAATTTCTGGAAGGACCGTCTTCCATCATAGATAGGAAATTGTAATTAAATGTTTCTTGTCATTTACTCCATAGTACTCAAATGTACAAGCATCACTGCAGAAAAAAAGAGAAATTACTTCAGCAATGAAAACATCAACAACCTCTGTATTAATGAACTTATGGAGGTTGCATTCATTTTACTAAAAATGACAAATTAAATGAAGAGAAAACAATTTTGACTGGCATAGTCTTCAGAGCACATTATTCAGCGTCCTTTCTTATACCTGTATCAGTTCATCCAATTCCCCCAACACAGGAAAAAATATTGGATATGAAACTTGCAATAAAAAACATTGTAAATACAAGATTACAATCTTTGTCTTGGTTGGTTTTATTTAAATGAAATTAAGTAGGTCTCATAATGTTTAAGTTAATAATTTTCAATATGACATTTATAATCAAGTATTTTTGATTAAACACCATACAGTTCATGAGAATTGTGCTTCATTGCATTTCTCTCTCTAATATTGCCTTTACATTATTTGCTTTATGCAACTACTACATAATAGCAGAAGAGATTAATAACATAACTAGCAGAAATAATCACTAAAGTGTGAATTTTTGTGTTCACTGACCTACTTAATTTCTGGAAATGTCTGCAGTCATTATTCAATATTAATACGAGCGGTGTAAAATCATGCATTATTGTCTACAATGGTAAAGATGACGTTCGTTTATAAAATGTATAATTAAAATGATTCAGTAAATAATACAAAATTCTAAATTTATCATCATTATTATTGTTGTTAATAACAACAACAACAACGTCATTAACGTTTCCAATACCTAACACTGGGCACTAACCTGATTAAAACAACGGCAAGCGTAACAAGCATCGGAAATATCCAACAGGGACTCCAATCAAGATTCTCCCGCCCCTTCCATCAGTGCCGTCCAATCATTTCACGACTAATAATAAGGCCAAACATTACCTACCTAAACGGAGGGACAGGCCCAGATTCTCATTAATAGAAATACGAGTTAGCGGAAGATTTCCTCCAAGCTACGGTTCGGACAATTGCGAATTCAAGACTTCAGTGAGAACCAGTCTGCATAGCGTCTGCCTGCGCCATGTCACCGCGACTGTAAACAACAGAATATCAAGTACTGCAAAATGGAGTCCAACACTGACCAGTTTCATTTATCTTAAAACAGACGACGAAGGTAAAGTCTGGCAAACAAAAACGCTGACAGCTGTAGAGAAATGCAAGGTTATGCTTAGCCACCGTTAATACATATACGGCAAAACGCTACTATTTGCTAGCCTCGCTGAAATAGCTGTGACGCTAACCAGTTACAGTAATTGTTCGTTAGTTTTCTGATGATGGCTATCTAGCGCGCAAGCAACAGCAGGCGTAACCGTAAATGACATGCAACAAAACGCTGAATATTTTAACATATCAAACTGAATATACTGCAACGAACGGCAAAGATCGGAGACAGGGAAACGGTGCGATTGCCTCATTTCTTAACAGGTGAGCGCAAAAGCATAAACCTACCTCCTCGGATTGAACAGGTCGTCCATGTCGGAAAGGAAGCACTGCCGTTTTAAAGTTGACACTGCGTGTCGTCGATGTGGCCGGAATGCACTCGCCCCCTTCCTCACCTATTTGTAAAGCGCTCAAAATGGAGGCGCGTGCAGCCTCTCCGGAGATTTTTCACTGAGCTTGTGCTGTGACCTCAGGCTCCACGCGCACGGCGCAAAGTTCCCGTTCCGACAGACAACTGAGCATGTGCCGCGACCTCGCGCACGGAAAGAGTGGGAGCGCGCGCGGTCCGCCTCTCCGTTGGGTACTGTGTAAACAAGGCCGGCTAGCGCCGCTTTCTACGGTCGCTCGATATGCCAGACAAGTGCGCGAGATGGAGAGAGCGGACGGGGAACCTGAACCACAGACACGCTAACCCCCTCCCCCCGCGCCTCTCAAGCATCCTCTGACATAATTCACACTATCCAACATAAAATAATCCTTCGGGATTTCTCATTTTCCTTTTCTCTCACGGATTTATGGCATATTTTCCAGCGTTTCACTGCACACTGAGATAGACTTATGGCATCTTTTGACATTAAATATCTTTAGTTAATCAAAGATTAAAATTTACAGGAAATCTACTGCAACTATCCGTTCGTTTAATACGTTGAACCACTTAAATTCAAAACTATATACCCATTTTCCTCTGCACATTTTTACAATTGGACACAAAATGATTTGAGTCCAACTGAGTGAATGAATCTGGTTCTCTTTCACTTAAAAATATACAGCTTTTCTCATTGTTCCACAGAACCCATGGAGTTTCAGCATTACTGATGTCTCTGAAGTTCATTCTGCATACAAGATGTTTTTCTTAACTGGCAAATTAGCAGTTTGCTTCATAAAGACAAACAATGTAATAAAATGCGCATTTTTTATTTTTACACATTATACAGTTTGTATAGACACAGTATATATACACACACACACACACACACACACACACACACAGGACCTAATCTTTCCCCAAACTACAGCTATGATAAACAGGCCCTCCCTCTACCCCCTACTCCTAGGCTTGAATCCACACCTTGTACTTCATCTGCCTTCCCCTGGTACTCAGACCATATAGCTACCACATAACCACTTATCCTTTCTTTGCCACTTGACTCTGTGCTTGCACATTTTCATATTAGGAAGTTCTGCAATTGCCTGCACAGATGTATACTTGTGCAGCCTCTACACAGCAAATTTCTGTATAGTTCCCATTCAGTTTATATGCCCCTAACTGTGCACAGTTAGTACACCTGTATGTTTTTGGATTTGTAATACATTTGCCCAGACAAGTTCTTCGTACATCCCTGTCAATCTGCTTGGTGAATGAAAGTGATTCTGATATGGGAAGGATTACGGCTACAAACGTCCAAATCATCTGCCTCATGCTGTGTGATGGGCTTCAGTAGGCCTGCAGGATGTGTGATTTTAAAATCGACATCACATGTTATGTACATGCAACTGTCACCTTGCAATTACCATGAGTCACCAGGGTTGAGATTAGGCTTGGGGCTAAACTCCAGACATTAACCACAGTATATGTTATGGTATTTTCAAAAGCTATTCCAGCATTTTGAAATTTTGGCTGGTTCTGCATGATAAGAACCAATGAAGGGGGGGGGGGGATTGCCCATGAAAAAAATCTTCATCAAATGGAGACCTACAAGTTTTGCTAAAGCATTGTCATAGAAAGTAAAATTTAGCAAAAGCTGCACTTGTAATAATTTCCCATTAAAAAATCTATTATGTAAAAAAAGAAAAAAAACTGTCTAAAGTTTACCACCTCTGCTTCTGCATGAGCTCTGTATGCTTTCTCTGAGACTTATCTTGGGACCGTGTGGCGAATTTGTGAGAAATTTAACAAAAATGAGTGAAGGATAAAAGAGAACAAGAGTTGGTGACAAAAAGGCATTCATCTTCTGCTGTATGGAAATATTCAGTATTCCACAGAGACGATATTGAACAAAAGCTGGTGATTTGTCGACACTGTTTTGTGTTGACAACTATCAGGAACACCACCAACTTATGTGACAGACTCTACTGGGAGATAAGTTTTTTTTGGCTGTACTTTAGTTTGGGTAAATTTTTAACTATGTTGCTTTATAAATAATATTTATTGCAAAAAATTCACATTGCAATATGTGAAAATTTGCCGATATCATGCAGCCTTAGGCTGTAGGCTCACCGTGACCCTATAGTTAGATAAGTGGTTATAAAAGGATGAGGGGTGTGTTTACAAAAACAATTATAATCATGAAATATACTGATCTCTTCAATGTAAAGTAGCTGGGCTGCAGGGTCGTGAAGTTCTGAGCTTATCCCAGAAGCTATGGGTGCAAGGCAGAGAATAACCCAGGATAGGGTACCAACTCATCACAGGGCACACGCACCTATGGACAATTTGACAACTTTAGCATGTTTTTGGACTTTTGGGGAGAAACCTGGAGGATATCCCATTAAGCCTGGCTTCTAAAGGCGTGAGACAGCAGTGATAACTACTGCGCCACCATGCCACCCCAAATTCGACTATGTACTACTAAACAGAAAACGTACTATGGTTGGAAGTCTTTACTCTGTCTGCCCGAGAAACCATTTGCCACTGGATTTAACAGGTAACACAGTGAGAATTACTAACAAGATCATATTGATTATTCCTATTTCACAAGTATTTAAAATTCCAGAGTGATTTTACAAAACACTTCTTTGTAGTCTACTTCTAGTCTACTTTTAGGGCTACATACTGTGATGTAATAATTGTTTCTGGTTTTGTGCAGAATACTTATCACTGCATCAGAATCTGAGAAGGTCGAAAGAATCTGGTGATTCTATGATATAAAATCTTTGGAAACTCATTCATTATGAAGTTGGCAGTTTTCATCAATCCACTGCATGGCAATAGGCAGCTCTAATTGATCAGACATGGCATGGTAAGCCATCTCATTTGACTGGTCAGACCCTATGTCTGTCACCACGGCTTAGTAATGCATGTATCTGGGAGGTATTTTAGCATGTACAGAGAGGTAGGGCTGCTGCAGATTGTTGACATAACTGATGACGGCAAGGCTGAAAATGGGTGAACATCAATATTTTGCTGCATATTTTAAAATTATTTTGATAAAATCACCGTTATTTCTAAAACGCTTTCATTCATTATAACAAATGTTTCCCCATGTAATTATGGGATTAGTTCAAATTATCACAAAAGAAGAAGGTGGTTTTACACTGTGCAAAGTGCGATAGCCACCATGGCAGCACCAGTACTATGCATGAGCACCTGAAGAGAAAATGCACAGGAGCTATTCTGGATGACGGACCACCCGAGTACGCAAAACCATGTCTATTGTATTAGCATTAGAATGGAGAGCTTTTTAAAATATTTTGTCCTTGTGGCTGCTAAATACATTTATTATTAAAGCCAACCTTGCTACCTTAGAATTTCCATTGAATAAGTGTTTGTGAAAATGTTTAGGCTAAAATCTGGGCTTATTCTACATTGATTGAAGGTGCCAGTGTGTATGTTTGTGCGTGTTTGGCTTGTTGCGATTAGTGTTGTTATCGTAGACTAGAACTGAAGTGAAAATGGACACTAAATAAAATAAAATAATTTGTGAACTGAAATAAAAATGAAAGCCATATTCATAAAAAAAAAAAATGTGTTGGATTTTAATCTGCAAATAGTTTTGCCACACGACCGACATCTTTCTACGTTGTTTAAACACAGTATCTCCTCCTCCTGTGCAAAATGTGCAAAAGATGTTGTGGCTGCTGATCTGTCCCTTCCTTCATCATGACTTCAGTGCTTATTGCTTGTGTCGCATTTGGTCTGCTCCACTAACCAAATTTAAGCATGACGATATGGCAAATTTACACAGACTACTACCTTTTGGGCAGCACAATACACATCTCATTAATACTTTTAGGCATACGACTATTTTGCTTATTGAATTGTGGGCGAAAATAATGTCCATATAGTGCCAAAATGTGTACATTATCTAAACCCTGCAGACATACGGTTTTTTGTTGTGAAAATTAAATAGTTTATTAATTAGTTGATTGACAAAGTTGATTTTCTGGAGGACAATTAATCACTTAGATTAATTGACCAACTGATAAAACAGTCGATAGATTAATCTATAAAAAAATAGTTGTTAATGGCAGCCCTACAGAGTGTGTTGATCGAGTAGTGCTTCACAGATAGCATATGGCACTGTATCGAGTGGTTACTCTACTGGCCCTACCCTGACGACAATTCCTGCATCTCACAAGCACCAAAAAAACCATGGAGTGGTTGTGTCACATTCCTTCTTTGCCCCTGCTGTTAATACATCTCTTAATACAATGCTTTCTGTTTTTAAAATGGGATACCAGTAGCCTAATGCTGTAACAACTGAAGAAAAACACACAAAGGATGCTATGCTACAAACAGTAGCATTCCTCTCATATCCCATTTAATCTGCCACCCAGGGAGTGCAAAAAATGTTTCAGTTCAATTCAATTTCATTTGTATTGCGCATTTTCACATTACATTGTCTCAAAGCACTTTACATTATCCCTGCCCAATGCCCCCAATGAGCAAGCCTGAGGCGACAGTGGCAAGGAAAAACTCCCTAGAAGGAAGAAACCTTGGGAGGGACCAGAATCAAAGGGGGAGCCCATCCTCCAGCAGCCGGCAGAGGAAGTCAAATGAGCAATTGGATTTTTTTTTTTTTTTAAATGAATTTTGAATTTCTGATGGTTTTGTCTGACCCATTGTAATGTACAGGAATACACCCTAAGCCACAAACTAATTATTGTGTTGCTGAGCTTGTGTAAATTGTTAGGAGGCAGTTATCTTCTAAACCTCTAAAAACAGCCATGGGACACTGATCTGGAGTGCAGTTACAGCTGTAGGAGGATGCATGGAAATAGCCTTACCTTGTCTCTGGGTTGTAACCCAAGATGTAGAAGAAGGAGTCTATGTGGGCTCTAAACTCCCTTGCGGCAAAAATATCAGAAAAGTGGGTGATATTACATTTCCCTCTGGAAGAAGAAAAAAAAAACAAATTATCATGTGTACAGACAAAGTCACACACTATATATATATATGTCTTTGTGAATGCTTATATTAAGGGGGCAGTGTTGTGGGCTGGTCGGTAACTGGTTGATAGGTCATACAATCAAAGTTCAAAACATTTTGCTTATTAATGAGGAAAGAGCAATGACAGACTACACTACTCCTTTGCTCATGAGTGATACTTCCATTTTAAAACATCTAACGTCACTGAAATTTCCACAAGTTACACCATATCAAAGGTACAACAGGAATAAAATAAAGTAATAAAGGGAGTCAAACTGAGACACTTTGCACAAACACCACCACCCCCCTGTATTTGTGTCTCCAACTGCGCCATTAAAGTCAGAGCATCTGCACTTTCCATCATTTCACTCAGTAAATGTATGTGAAAGTCACAGATATACAACATCCCCACGGCACGTGGACCAGCCTCTTAATACTGGCTAAATGCATAGTTGCTTTCAAAAATGTTCAGTGTGTAAAGTAATGAAGTCCTGTGTACTGCTTGTTGTACTTTTTATTTTTCAGGAAACCTGAGAAATGTCTTATATCCTCAGTTTAAAATCTTCATGCAAGCTGTAGTGCCTGAAGTCTTAATTCCTACAAAGAAAAGGTGCTGAATAATAAGGTGTGGTGTCTGTGGCACAGACCAGACCAGACCAGACCAGACCACTTAGGTGGACTGTGTTACCTGAGGGCAGCAGCATGGTAGGTGTCCACGTAGTCAGAGATGAAGAGCTCCCGACTCTTCACAACAGGGTCTGTAATGACCAGCTCCCGTCCAGAGTCTACAGCAAACAGAGCAAGCAGCTGGAGTTACATAGCACACATGCTAATCCACCATAGTACACTAACACACTGAGCAGCCGACAATCTCACTATACTCATTCACATGGATTAAGTGCTAACTTTGGACTATACAAGTACTAATATACTCATACGCACCAGTATGTACTCAAGATAACATGCAGGCGCATACACCAACACATGCATCTGTGTGCTGCCGAAAAATAAGCCCACAACCTGCTGGAGACCTATAAAAGTAAACAGCACTAGTGTTTTTATCTGATTTAAAGTGATCTTACCTTTGGTATTAATTCATTTTTGAAGTCTGGTGTGTCACAGATTGTCACCTCCATTGCATTACATTAGATCAGGAGTCAGAGAGATGTATGAATCCACACAGACGGCTACAGCCCAGTCCTATGTGCTTGTTTATGTTATTAGGTGAACCTTTTCCCCTCGGTACCTCTGCACTCAGCTGGGGTGGGGGGGGTGTAACCCCGCTTATAAATCAGAGAGCAGCCCACCCTCCCAGCCATGCCTCGCAGTGGGTGCCCACTCGGCGCCACCTCACCATTCTCGTTGTTGCGGTCCTGCACCAGGTGCTGGTAGACAGAGTCTGGCACCTCGGACTGCCTGTAGTACCACTTCACGTTCATCAGTAAGTGGTCCCGCTTGCTCTGGAAACAGCCGAAAACACGTACACAGTGAGAGCGGGGCGGTGTCCGGCAGTGGTACACAGCGAGAGCGGGGCGGTGTCCGGCAGTGGTACACAGCGAGAGCGGG
>JAODLC010000071.1:634831-650810 GCA_026781145.1 Hippopotamyrus pictus | reverse complement strand
GAACGCACCATACGACTCGGAATACGAGTTCCCAGGCAAATAGAACGCACCAAAACTGGGATTTTGAGTCATTCTGTACTGCAGATGGGTTAATCACGTTAAAAATTTTAATCAATCATGGTGATGGATTAATCCACGTCAACGCGTTAATTTTGACAGCCCTAATATAAATATATATAAAAAATAAAAAAACCACCTACAGACAATACAGAAAAGCTTTCTTGTTATACACAGGACATAATTTTTCATCTACAGAACAATAATAATAGAAGGCTAAGGGAATAATATACAGCCATGCTTTTCATATTAATGTCAAATGTCACTGCAGGTCATCGTACGATTACACAAACACAACAAAAAGATATTCAGCCTTACTTGTCAGAGAAACTGACATCAAACAGTGGTTATACACCAATACCAGCAGAAGCAGCGTGGATATGTAGCACATTTACATGGGTGCTTGTGATACCTAGCAAACCAATTCAAGCTACCATTAGTAATTTTTTCCACCCTTCCGTGTAATTAACAAAAGAGAAGCCATTATAAGAGAAGTCCTTCCCCAAGTGGAGGAGTTTAAGTATCTCAGGGTCTTGTTCAAGAGTGAGGGAAGGATGGAACGGGAGATCGACAGCCGGATCGGTGTGGCATCAGCAGTGATGCAGGCGCTGCATCGGTCTGTCGTGGTGAAGAAGGAGCTGAGCCAAAAGGCAAAGCTCTCAATTTACCAGTCGATCTACATTCCTACCTTCACTTATGGTCATGAGCTGTGGGTAGTGACCGAAAGAACGAGATCGCGAGTGCAAGCGACCGAAATGAGTTTCCTCTGCAGGGTGGCTGGGCTTTCCATTAGAGATAGGGTGAGGAGCTTGGTCATTCGGGAAGACCCAGGACACGCTGGAGAGACTATGTCTTTTGGCTGGCCTGGGAACGCCTCAGGATTCCCCCGGAGTGGCCAGGGAGAGGGAAGTCGGGGTTTCCCTGCTTAGACTGCTGCCCCCATGACCCAAGCCAGACAAGTGGTAGAGGATGGATGGATGGATGGATGGATGGATGGATGGATGGATTACACATTGTCTTTAAGAGGTTTTTTCATACTGGTAAACGAAGGACTTTGTCAGCTCAGTCACCACTTGGAAGAGTGTGACATGTTTATAATCAGGGACGGACATAACTGGTACACAAGAACACATTCATCTATACCATACATGCGACAACCGATTATTTGTAAAAGTTTTACCGCCAGCAACCTCCCCATATCAGGCAAAATATTTCTCAACACATCGGTCAAAATTTTGTGGAACAGAAAGGGGATGCTGCTGGTTGTTAAACTTAACTCATTTCGAAATGCAAAAAATGCTAAACAAAGTTAAAATGCTCTGCTCCATATAACACGCGATGTGATGTTAGGAGGCCTGACATGTGATGATACAGCTTAGAGGGGGGAAAAAGGAGCACTTCGTTTGATGCAATGGATCAATGCAAACAAGCAAATAGTAAAATCATTGTCACGTAAGAATGAGGCTGCAGAGAGATTAAGGATTGATCAAAGTCATGATCTAAAAGCGATTAACTGCATCCAGAGAATGAGTTTGCATAGGGGCATGAATCAAGGTCGCGATTCAAAAGCGATTAATCGTGCAGCAAGCGAATGAGATCGCATAGTGGTATGAATCAAGGTTAACTGAAAAGCGATTAATTGCGCGACCCTACCCAGACTGCAGAACAATATAGAGTGTATTAGTGCAAAGAGGTGAACAGACCCACCCATCATCTTGTTGCTTACCTGAAGCTACGGAAACAATACAGAAAGCCAAGTTGCTGCTCTCTGTGCCCTCCCACCATCATCTCTCTAATGCTGGGTGATCTGGCTGCAGTCTCATCCAATGGTCACGTGACTGCTTTCATACAAACACAAATTTGGCTCAGGCTCATTCCAAATGCCACAATAAGTGGCCCTGAGTGAGACTTCAGCAAAATCAGACTCCACTCTCCACTGTTGAAGCACATTAACAGGAAACGTGTTTATTTTTCAGCTTTTCACCTGTGAATGGTTGCAGACTTTGCCCAGGATTACAATGCTTGGGTCAATCCAACTGAAGAAGCTCTCACAAAAGCAGCTCTTCTACAGAGCCTGGGTTGAACGTGCACCATTTAAAGGGCAAAGAAAATTGGAGTTGAGCCTTGATGAGGGACAAAATTGGAACTTGTTGGTTTTTCTCCTGAGTGAAACACAGGCATGTCCAAACAGGTGACTCAAAATCATGTAGAAGTTACAAAGGGATTTAAGCATTAACAGTATACAGCACAAGTATGTACTGTGTAAGTGGTACTATTAGGTGAAACTGTTTGGTAAGGAAGCCTGACTGGGAGACCCATTGATGACAAGCCAGAAGCCCCCAGTATTAGCCACACCAAAGCTGTTTCGCGAATTGGCAGTTTTCCATTGTAAATTATCCAAGCCATACCTGAGCTGTACCTACGCTCACATGACCCTGGTCAAAAACGTGACTGAGTTGGCTGTATCACCACCACTTAACTGGTCGAAATGCAGGGAGATAACAGTGTACCACTGTCATTCACCAAACCCATCAATGAATTTACCGAGCCGAAACTGCTGCAGTGGGAAATCGAAGCGAGCTGGAATCGCCCTGTAATTAGTCTCTCTTTGCAGTGAGGCTTGGTTCCTGTATGCCAGTGGAAAAGCTCCATAAGTGCCTCCTGCTGGGCCTTCACCCTGGGCCTTCACCAAGGTTACGGGCAAACAGCACACACACTCAGTTCTCCTCACAATAGTGAAGGGGGCAAGCAAATGAAGGTCAAGTGAATGCCAAACCCAGAAACACCAACAGGCATGTATTCCCTTTCAGTATTGTGCATTTTATCATGTACAGATACAAAGCTCTTTATGAAAAAGCAATCAAGTGATAGTTATACAGGAACAAAAACTCATTAGGCTATGCTGATTCTTACAGGCTTACAAGCAGGCACACAGTAATGATGGTAAACCAGTGTTCGTTTAAACATTTTGTCCGTAAAAATTTTGGGCCCGATCGTTCTTCCTCACTGGAGGAGGAGGGGCAACTGAGGATGGGGGGTGGTCATGAGTCACAGCTATGATGATGAAACTTGTGGGATCATTTTTTGTCAACTGCCAAGATAAGAAAAAGCTTTCTGATGTGCCACAACAAGTCACACAATCATTCTATTGTATTCACTATGGAATCTGAAGACAGATGAGATCCTTAAAGGATTCTCTCACATTCCAACTGATCACAATCTTAGCTACACAGATTACATGCGCTAGGCTGCTTAAGTTAGAACAGACACACATGGATGACCTAGACAGCCCATTCCCAACAGAACCTACTGCAGAGAGAATGTGTTTATGGTCATAGTGTAGGAGAAGCATAAAACTCAGGTAAGATGAGGAACACAATAAACAGATATCCTTGACATCATTCCCCCACATGGACTTGACACAGGGTGCACATGCAGTGAAAACAGACACGTGCAGTGAACACACACATGCACGCGGCGAACACACACATGCACGCGGCGAACACACACATGCACGCGGCGAACACACACATGCACGCACCGAACACAAAGGCTTTCGGTGCTGAATTAGCTCTGAGCGGATGAAGGGAGGAAAAACGAATCAGATCCTCCAAACTGCTTTAGCCAGCAACGGAATGGGATTGGGCTGGGGGTAGCGGTCTCTCCCCACCCCAATTGAGGGTTGACAGTTAGTATTTGGACCCCGTACTGTGCAGTCTGGACGGCTTACTCAAGTGTAATCACAGCCTGTGGGAATATGAGCTTAGACCACATAGCAGTGCCTATAGATATGTATTTAGGTCTCAGCAAAGAGAACAGTGTTATAATAATATAATAAAGGAGTAAAAAGAACTCAATTCAGTCACAGACAAGAAGCTACCAGACCAGTTCAAAGGCTATATGTTTCAACTGACGTATGAATAGCAGCCAGCTTGACCTAGAACATACCTGAGAAAACAATGACTGGAGCAATACGAGCAGGGTCCATTCCGCTACCAACATTATCTCATTGCCTGAGTCACACCCATTCCACACCTAAGAATTACAGCAGGGATCAAAATAAGTCAACAGAAGCTGTAGACGAACAGGCTGCTTCTGTCTTACCCAAGAGAACAGTCATACATGCAGTCAGCGAGAGTCACAGAGCTTCAAACATACAGACTTTAGCAGGAGGATGAGAACCTCTCCTCCTCAGAATGACACCCATCTCGCTCTCCGGTCCTCTTTCCCTCACAAAGCAGAGCAGCTGAGTGACCCTGGCAGCACCAGAACCTGGCACACTCCAGAATCTCACCACCTTTCCTTCAAGCTCCCAGTGCAAACGCTGGTACCACAGGTAAAGCTTTTCACAGGCATGAAGATTAGCATTACTTGCCTGGATTCATTTCATTCCACAATAATCCTACAGGTACCAAGCACTACATTCAGAGCAGATAAAGGAGCATGACAAGAGAATAGTATAAGAGGCCCCACATCATGCAGCTCTTCTGGCAGTGCGAGTGCTCAGATATGTCTGGGGCGCATTAGTGAACAGAAGAATGCCACCCACGTACACCTAGAGTAAAGATCCATTCATGCGAAAGAATAGAGGCGATGTGTCAGTGTTGATCCCAGAGTGGATCCTTTCAGCTCGCTGTGACCCCTCCCATTTAGCCTTGAGAAGGCAGGCAGGCAGGCAGGCAGATGTGAAAAATGAAACCTTCCACTTATTTTACTAAGGAGCTTGTCATCATAGTCATCACTACCATAATGAACCCAACCATTATAATCCCTATAGCAGACAATAAATTTGCACTTTTTACCCAGGGACACTGCTGGACAGCTTTCGAAGGTGCAAGCCGTTACACTGCACATTCAGTGCATTCAGCTGGGGGCTGACCAGCATTTGCTTTTACAGCTTGATTTGGATATCGCTACTGCTAAATGTGCAATAATGGTCATAGAGGAGGTGATTCTTTAGATATAGCAGAAAACTCATTCCTGACATCAGTTACCACAGCAAGCAGCCCAACATGGTGTAAGAGTGGGTCTCCTGGGAGAGACACAGCAAGTGTAATGATGTCAGATGAAAACGACTTATTTTAGCATCGCTGTAGTTGGCCTGCATCCATTATCTACTCATTTTAGTAAATGTTCTATTTCCACTCACGCCGCATCCTTAGATAAGCCTCCCCGGGCCAAATGGGGGGAGGGGGGGAATACAAGAGGGCCTGAGGTCAATTTTAACAAGCCACTGATTTCTCTGTCAAGTACTGCAGGTAGTAGCATTTTCTCTGTCTATTATCGACTGGGAAGAAAGTTTGCTGCCACTCTGTGAATCTCTCCTACACAACAAAACTACTGCTCTAGGAAAAATTCCCATTGTTACAACAGACTGACAGCATGATCATGATTACTTGGACAGTGCATTTCTGCTGACACACACTAAGTAATCTGAGCAAAACAGTGAAAGTAGTGCTGCAGTCGCCTGTCCACATCAGGCTGCTCATGACCTCTTTGTAAGACACACAGTGTTGGGGAAAAGCCGCTCGCCTGTCCCAGTCAGGCTGCTCATGGCCCACTCTGAAGCACACAGTGCTGGGGAAAAACCGCTCACCTGTCCATGACCACATTGTGGGCTCTGAGGATACCAATTCCTTGGCAAAAAAAATAGCTAGATTCCTAACACAGAGAGCACAGAAAATGGCCCAATATGAACGACCCCATTTTATAGTTATCAAGACAAGTTCTTTCACAAATAAGGAAGTGCTGCTTTCTAAAGAGTACCAAGTTGAACAGTGTGTCACTGAGCCCTGTGTTTGGCCAGACTGCATCACTACCTGCTCTACCACTTACAAAATGGCAATAGGTATACAGCACATATGTCTAGTGCATGAGAGAGAGAGAGAGAGAGAGAGAGAGAGAGAGAGAGAGGGAGAGAGAATTTCTCAAGTATCATGAAAAATTAGTATTTTCTTGCTTCGTATCAGTATCAATAATTGTATAACACATGAATTTTAACCTGAATTCATGAAAATAATACATAAACTGCAGAATACACAACAGCCAGTAAGACAATCTCTTGGGGATGTGGTTAGATTACTGCCTTTTAATCGAACACTTAAATGCAAGCTGTACAAACAGCTGTCATGCTGAACTGGAGGACACCACAGAGGTCCCAAAGCAGACAGAGGCTGGCTCTTCTTTCAGAATAAGCAGCATGTTTTAGACTGGAGATCCTGCAAGAAATTAATATTGAGAATAAAAGTAATCAAAGCATATATACAGAAATGCAGCCAAAAGGGACTGTGTGAATCTGTTTATAAAACGTAAATAACTCACAAACAACAAAATTGGGCAAAATCTAAATAATATCTAATGTGGCTGGAGTTTTTGGGAAGATTAAAACACCAGAACTAGTTAAACCTAAGCATTCAATCACAAGTCATATAAAAACAATGAAATCTTACTTATGAGTATAGTTGGAAATACTGCAAATGCTAGAAAGGCCAATCTAGGATATTTTGCCAGGCACACATTTCCTGGCATACGAACAGCTGCCTGGTTTGAGCAATCTTGGTTAAGTGGTTAGCTGAAGATCACGTCCACAGGCTAGCATGAGATACCCATTAGAAAAGCTGAAAAACAGCAGTACTGCATAGGGACTGCAGGAAGAGTAAGGAGAAACTGATTTTATGATACCTGATGATGTCTTGATTCTGGGAAGACGTTTCATTGAATAATTTGACAAAAGGTCATAAAACTGTATTGATCTGACAAAATAATAATATCAATCATGCTCGATAATCCCATTTCAGGGATAGCTGAAATATTTGGGGTAACATGCACCATATACAAGCAGCTCCACCTCCATTTTGCCAATATGCCGCTTATTGTAAAGGTCCAGTAAAGATATGAAATATTCCCAGTGGGATAGCAGCAGCCACACCAAACACCTAGACAATGGTCCTTTACTTAATAAGATTAGTGCAGCTGAAACAGGGATCATCTCCTTCCCCATTACAGTAAGAAGCACAACCAAAAGAAAAGTACCTCGTTTTTATGCATAAATACTGGTGCACCACCTAGGAAGTGAAGCTGAGGGTTGAAACTCCTACTTGAAGGCACGTCACAAACCCATTTTTTGAATTTATGACAATTTACTTGGCTGCTACTATCATGTCATTTTACCTGTAAAGTGTAAGCTCCCTGTACTCATTACGTGCTCTAAATGATGTCAACAAACAATCCCAAGGAACCTTTGCGATTCTCTCTACACCTGCACTCCCTGAGGATTGGGATCGGGGATATTTGATGTGTTACTTCAGCCCTGTGGTCTCTATCCACTGCCCCTCTGTCCGGGAAATGAGTTCATAAATGTCAGCTGGTAATGGAGTTTCACTGTCACGTTTGTGTGGGGGAAGGGGGTGAAGATAATTAAGATAATGCAATCAGCGTGTGCACATCTGAGACAGGAGAAGGAGAAGACACTGATGAGGACAATGTGCACACACTAAATGTATTATTAGAAACAGACACCGTACGATTTTCAGCCCTATAGTCTGCCTGTGTGACCATGGAGCGTTGGTGTTTCACAGCCGTAATTTGGTGCAGCCCTGGATAATCCTTTGTTTAGTATAGAGCAACAATAAATGTACCTTCCTTTGCAATTTTATAATACTATATAATCATGCCACAGAAATGCATTATTAACCAGAAAGTCTATTGAATTTTCTGAGAAGGTGGCTTTGAAAAGGTTTAAGAGACACACATAGCTACCCTACTGACGCCAGGACCCCACATCCAAACAGCCAGGCTGAGCTCCGGTGTCACCTCACATGGTAACACGCATACGCTTCACAATTTATAAAATCATTTTTTTTTTCATTAAGGCTCCAACTAAGCTCTCAAGCCCTGGGATAAGCACCCAAACCATCGAAGGGAATTACCCTCAATTCATTTGCATTTTTATGCAGACAGAAGCCAGTGTGTCAGGTAAGTCTGGCTTTTGTCTTATTAAATCTGCTTCCTTTAAAAGAAGCTTTACTCTGCCTTCCGAGTCTGTGCAAAAACAGGAACTAACACACTTTCATTTTAATGTCACCTGGGATTCCTAAAACTGGAAAGACTAGAATTAATTTCAGGTGATGCCCCTGCCAAGCAATTCTTTGTCTATTTTTCCCCTCTTAATCGCTCCATTAACAAGATTATACTTTTGAAATTAACAAATCAGGAGCAACAGCAGAGCTCATTTTGACATTTAGTGTCGACCCTCCAGGGTCAGACATATATATAGCAGAAGCTGAACAGGACAATCGATCACAGTTAAAGGTGTTTTCCATATGTTCATCTTAATGTTGTGTAACCAGCAGACAGAGCACATTCTAAAGCGCATTCAATTTAGAGCTGAGTGGGATGACTCCCCCAAGGACCAAGGCAGCTATTCAGAGTAAAAATGATGGTGGCGAGATGGGGTCCCAAGGGGGCTCAGCAGCATGTCAGCAGGTACTGTAGCAGTTAATGGCAGAACAGTACTGATACAGGCGTAAAAGGGTCTTGAGACAGGTACTGAACCTGAAATGTTTTGGAATATATCCACATATTTATGAATAAAACTTAAAAGTTGTGAATTTCAAAGCTTGCTGTGGAGGAAAATGTCTACCCAACTAAGATTATAAACACACTCCAACTGATCAGAAAGCTAATGGACTTCATGGTATAGAAGTAGAAATCAGGGGTGCAGTGGAGGCTAATGAAGCTAAATGACAATCAAAGGTAAAACTGCAGATTGGAGGCAAGAAGCACATCATCACCATGGACACCAGCTCCCTGGAAACCAGCATGCTCTACAGTATTTATGACTGCAGAGTCAGTCAGACCTCCCCCTCAGGCTTGATGTTAAGCACACTCCTGCAAATCAGCGGGCTGGATTCAAGGGTAGCAAGCAGGGACCTAGTCAAGGTGGGACACACCAGCAGCGTGTCTAATCACTACTGCGGCGCAAGACATCTTAGTTCATTCTGTCGTGCCAAATTGTGTATAATGATCCAAAGAGATTCTCCATGAGCCCCTAAATTAAAGGCATTCTCAAAACCAAAGGATAAGCACTCTCAGTCTTGTTTACTCCCTGTGCTCTTGACAACACTAAGCGGAAAAGGAGCTGCCAAAGAAGCAGGCCAATTAATACTAATAAGCTAAACTGGGACACGTGCATTATATGCATCACATACAGCTCCAAGGTAGCCAGCTGTACGTCACGTATCTAAAAAGTCTTGGGTAACCTGTCTACAAGAATCTATGAAAACATTCATAACACATTATAATGCATTCATAAAGCATTATAAACATGGTTATAAATATTTATAAAAAGGGATAACACATTATAGCCATGTTTATTATGCATTACAAATGCTTTTTGAAGTGCTTATCTATAATGCACTATAGATATTGTACAAAGCATCCTTAATTCTTATATCGAACATTAGAGTGCATTATAGATGAGCTTCATTAGAGCTTAAGTATTACAATCAACACTATAAGGCCTTATGACTGACAACAGAAGATGCTGTAATGCTTTATTAAATTCTTATACCGACCATTATAATGCATTATGAAAGTATCTATAACGCATTACAAATGACAGCTTCAAGTAATGTATTACCAAGTCTTGCAGTAAAGTGTACATATCACATGTTACTCTAAGAAAATATCTGGCACCACAATGTGCAATTGTTTCCTCAGAGTTTCTGGGAGAATGAGGGTCTACAGTCTAAAATGCAGCTAAAATAAATGTTATATTCTTCTCATTATTCCTAGGATGAAAAAACAGCACTTTCAAACGTCCACAGAATAGTTTGCACCTTGAAGCATGCCATGGAAACATTTAAGGGGGCGGGGGGTGTGGGAGAAAAATCAAGTCAAGAGCCTCCTCTGTTGTGTGGAAAGGCACACGAGTCCTAATTAAAATGGTGTGAGAAGTTCGTAGGTTAGAAGCCAGCTGGAGACTGGTATTTGGCAATATTCCTCATACGCCGACAAGCACAATGTGATCCTGCACCACTAAGTCAGCAGGTCAACCTGCCGTAGCGTATCAACTCTTACAAGCTGCTCTAACCAGCCTGCTCAAAACACTTAGCAAGGCAAAGGAACAAGTGTGCGCGCACACACACACACACACACACACACACAGGTCATTCTTCACAGCAATCAGCCTGTGCCAGGCATTCTAATCTGCAGGGCCGTCCCTCATGGTAATGACATGCATTACCCTCTCATTTGGGTCAATGTTATATTCTCAGCTCTTTATTTATTCATGACTGAAATCTGACACTAATTTTTAGTGGGTTACTGTGTCTTACACACACATACACACAGGCATTATTCTACCAGTGTTATAGACTACTGTCACCCCTCACTGCCACTGTCCCTGTTCAGTCTTCCTCTTCTGATATCCAGCATTTTTCATCCCTTTAAAAATCTTGATTGCCTTCTGTGAGCATTATATATTTACACATTACTTCTTCAATCATAATGACTCAGGTGTTCTACACATTTGCTGGGTAATTTTCCCCACTGTGCTCGTCTGTAAAATCAAAATGTTAACAGAAGAAATAACTAGAAGAAATCTAGTCATTTCATGGATCATGGGTGGATAGTTGTCAGTGGCATCAGAATTTGTGATGGGAAAATGATTTGTGCTTTGAAGACCATTAGCCAGCCTGAGGGGATTGTGCTTAGTACCTAAAGAAATCTGATTGATTTGGTCCATTTTAAATTTGTCAGATTTTATTTAGGATACCTAGTGATTCTGGTATTACATGAAGGTCACTCCTGACAAAGTGATGCCTGACAAACAGGTTTATTTAGGCAAGCTGTTAGTTTCGGTGGTGTGCGATTTGTTTCTCCCGAGCGGTTCTTTTTTGCAAGTCCCACACAAATGTGGTCAATTATCACACATCAAAGGCTGTTTGATCCCCCTTTTAACAACACAGACGAGCAGCAGGAGCGGTGGGGGTGGGGGCTGAGGCTGCAGCGAGAGCGACAGCATCCTGCCCACGCAGGGGCTGTGGGATATGGGTAGGCAGAAAGAAACACTCACCAGCTTGAAGTCCTGAATGCTACAGATGAAGTAGGGAACGTTGGGCCTTCGGCTCTCTATATACACACAGTCTGGGAGGAGAGAGAAGTGACAGCAAAGGTATTAGAACAGGAGTTATGGGCAACAAATTGCCCCAATGCCTTAAAACCCAGCTGTATATGAATGCAAAGAACTTAGGGTTTGATGGTCCACCTGACTGATGCCAGTCTATTAACAGAAAAGCTATAATCTTTTCTCCAATGCTAAACATGCATGCATTATCATTAATCTTTGCCTTTTCTAATGCACTTTCATGGGAGTGAAGGCATATCATTTACACAGGCTTATCCAAGCACAGAGACATTTTAGCACAGTAGTGATGTAATATATTCCAAATGTACTCATCCACTTGATCAGTGTAAATCCCCCCCTTCCCCCCCGCTAATGCAGCCAAATGTCACAACCTTTCCACTGTCGTCTTCCAGCCCTGCTGCACTGAATCCAAATGAGGCAAAAGCAGCCTACAGCTCTCACTAAATCAAACTGACTGCTGGTACAGCAGGGTTGTGGACCTTTACCTTCAAGCCAGGACTGGAGAGGGATAAGCATACAGAAACCAGCAGGGCAGGGCTATGAGTGCCGTCCTGCAGAGAGAGCCGACTTTCTATCCAAGCTGAACCTGCCTGATCTATAACAAGGTCAGCAGAGGCCTGGAGTCTCATCACATAGAATTAAACCCTGAACAAAGCGACAGAATGTTAACATGAGTATGTTCATGAGGAGAAAACATCACATCAGCGTGCATGGTGAGGGGAGGATATCCATCCCAGGGTCTGCATCACAAGGCCATACAAACACCGGCACACACACGTATGACTGCATTTCAGCTTCTGGGAACAACCTGTCTGTATTACAGCAAAAAGACAAACTTTATTAATAAAAAACATCCCAAATCCAGCTATTTAGGGCCTTAAGATGGCAGAGGGTTATATTCAACTTGGCCCACTGTAGTTGTCACAGTTATTCTGCTGACATGCATAGCCCCCCCCCCCCCCCCCTTATCAAGGAGACATTCCACCCCAGCAGCTCTTCCTGGGGGGCACTGCAGTTAGTGGCTGGGCCCACACCCACTCTGAACATGGGCCTGTCACACATCGCCTGGGGAATTCACAACCAATTCAACCAGAACCTGCTGCTACGTAAAGCACTAGTGGTCATAAAAGGCAGCACAGGCTCCTACAAACAGTTTCACTTGTTATACACGTTCATTTATTCGTTTATTCGTTCTACAGACTCTCCTTTGTGAGGAAGCGAACGAAACAGAGCTATTTAGAGGCAGTACAAGAATACTGGTGGCAGAGCAGCAATGCATGTGAAAGTGATCCACCAAGAGGCAGATGGGCTAGCATGGGGAGCTGTTTACGAGGAAGAGCAAATGAAAATATCCACTCCTAATCTGGCCTACTCATTAGATGGGAGGGGGGGTGATATGGCTTCTCACAGGGGGAGACACAAGGATGACAGAATAAATGAGACTCTGAATGAGGTGACAACAGCACAGCTGACGTGGGTGAGGGGATTCTTCTACTTCTACTAAAAAATTAGCTTTACTGACCTGCGGAGCTACCAAAACAAACCATTTGTACTGGCTTTAATTTATTTTTGAGTTGTAAGTCTCCCTTGCCATTTCAGTGTTAAGAACCCAGGATACGTTCCTAGAACACAGAGCAAAGGAAAGTGTGCTAAGCACGTTAAATGAGGGGGCTTATGACATCTCCATGATGAGGCCACTAAGGGCCTATTGTTCGCTTTTTTGCTCACAAAGGAATTCTTAGTAGCAGGATATTATTTCCATAACATCTGCTCTACTTTCCAAATGATACAAACTACTGTATTCAATAACTGAACATGTGTATTCCGTACTCAGCACACTAAAGCTCAGTACTATGGTTAATTACTGGAGCTGAACCATTCCAGGAAATCCACATTTCACCAAGCATTAGCAAAAGCACGCTACATTGAAACAGCAGTGAATGAGGGAGCGCCACTGAGGGGCATCTTACTGCGCGTCGTCGTTGCCTAATGAAAAACACACATCACCAAATGATATCTACACATCATATCAGGAGTAGGGCTGTGCGATAAGACAAAAATCTCATATCCCGATATAAGTCGTCTCATCCCAATAACGATATATATCATGGCCGCACCTCGTATTTATGGATTTTTTTTCCACAGATCAGCTGCAGTAGGAATTGGACAAAAATCTGCAAACAAAAGGAGTGAAGTCACAAGTGTCACGTGATCCATAAATAGACGCAAAGTGACTCACAAATGTGCAAAACCCTTTTCATGTGCACAAAGTGTATTTTTGTAAATATGATTTTATAGAACGCAATTTGAAATACATATTTGTGGATGGTGATGTATTTGGGATTATTTTTTTTTAATTTTTTTTTTTTACAGATCGTGGTCTGAGGGGGAAAATATTTTTTGAAATACTGTAGTTTTAAGTTCTCTCAATAGTTTTGTATTCTCTTGCAATACTTTTCCATTACTAATAATAACTCTACTGTGTTCATTTAAAGTATAAATGATAGAATGAATTGACTAATAGGCATAAACCTAAATAATACAGATATGTCGAATTAAGTGTGCTTTAAGCATTAAACTGTGGGGGGAAATGAACACTATGTTATTTTCATGCATGTGTTTTTAAACATATTTTAATTGCACTGCATCCATTCACCGCCAGTGACTGTGAACAAGACAGCTGGGTTACTGAAGGTGAAGTGCATAAGCAAACATTGAAATATTAATTAAAATTCACCCATAAGGAAACCTGGAAAACAATGAGGTGTTACTTCCTTTTCTTGAAAGATCTTACAGCCGGAAAACTGAATATAAAGCTAACTTTAATCTGGTGTTGTAGTTAGGGTTTAAACCTGAACGCCCTTCTGGGTGTCCCTCCCTGGTACTCTCGCTTGATGGTGTATGTGGGGACCTGTGGAGCTATACTGAAATATTCCAAAAAGCGGGTTCGAGTTTAAACCTTAACTCTAAAACCCCGGTAAAGTTAGCTTTCTGTTCAGTTTTCCGGTTGCAATATCTTTCAGTTTTTGTAATATATTTCAAAGTTTGTGGGTGCACTTCACGATCAATTGCTCAGCTACTGTATCTTTCTTAAGTCAATGGCGAAGAATGGGCACAGGGCAATTATTAATAAATACAAAAGTTACATGGTGCATATTTTCCCCCATAGTTTAATGCGTAAAGCTCACTTTGCAGGAAATCTCTGCATTACTTAGGTTTATACATGCCATTACGTTGCAGCATGTAACAATTGGGATCGAAAAAACTATTGCGAATGAACAGAAAACTACTTCAAAAAATATTTTCCCACCCAGGCCTAATGGTTCTGTAGGAGTATTAACTGGACAAAAATCCACAAATCAATAGTCATAGTCAATCAAAAAGACAGGACGTGATCAAGTGCACAAAAAACGTTTCACGTGTAAAAATCAGTCAGTTTTTGCGGATATGATTTTACAAAAATAAAAAAATACATATGTGTGGATAGTTAAATATTTGTGGATTATGGTACATATTTGTGGATTGTGTTCTGTGGGTTACAAATGAAAAAAAGTCTAAGAAAAACTTCCACACAAGTGCCACATGCCATGTGGTTGTGTGTAACCTTGCAAAACTCATCCAAATGATGAAAAAATGTTGCTGTGAACAGTGTATTTTTCAATTAGTAAAACAGATGATTTCATAAAACATCTTTTCATTGGTCAATTAAATGTCAAGTTAGTGGACAGAGGAGAATTGGCATATTCCATCTATAAGCCAAACATCAAAGAGTGAACATATGCGGTTTTCAGTGGATAGCTACAATGTGCACTTTTTTTGTATATAAATTACACTTTTGAACTTTGAATCTGAAGACTGCATTTGCCACCTTTGCTGAATATATTCCTTGTAATTACCAACTATTTGAAAAAAATACCTCTGCAGGTTTGGTAGCAGGTTATCTTAAAACCTGCCAGATAATACCTTTTTCCACAAATAAACAATGAGCAGAACCAATTGGCACAACATCACGTTTCACTTTTAGGCGAAGTGGAAGCGTCGGAATCTTAAGATGTGTAGCATGTGCTTAGAGTGCCTGGCTTCACACCTCCAATCTGTTCGACAATAAAGGAGTCAGAGCTTTTATAGGCTTCCCTGGGGGCTCAATCCAGACCACGCCCCCACTCCTCAAATTAGCCAAACAGGGCTTTACAAACAGTGCAAATCCTTTGCAACCAGATTTTTATACTTCTGTAATTTTAAAAGCACAAATATTTTATTGTTAACCCTAGATCGATTTTAGGCTTAAAAATTAAATATTCAACACAAACTGCTACACAGTTTTTTCTATAAAGACTCCTTATAAGCATGTACAAGTGAAAGATCTAGGCTCTGTCAATCACACCAAGAATATCTATTAACAGAGCATCAATCACTATGTCATCATCTTTAACAGCCAGCCAGCCTTTCTCTCTCTCTCTCTTTCTCTCTCCTACACACACATGCCTTTGTATTCATATCTTTGTGGGGGACTGTCCACCCATTCCTACGGGCATAAGTCTAATCCCAATAATGACGACCTTATCCAGCCCTAATCTTAACCGTAAGTGACCAAACAAAATATGAGACTTCTGGCATTTTTAGTTTGCCATTACAGATTTCTATAAAACTGAGTTTCCCCTTGAGGGGAATTTTCAAGAGTAGGTTCTACTTTGGTCCCCACAAGGTAATATATACACACAACCCCCCCCCCCCCGCCCCGCACACGCACACACACACACACACACACACACA
>JAODLC010000071.1:581577-604042 GCA_026781145.1 Hippopotamyrus pictus | reverse complement strand
GTGATTAAAGAAGAATAGCAACAGGATAAAATAAAATTTTAGATGCTGCTCACTGGTGAGTTGTGCTATTTTTAGAATAGGTCCGTGGGCAACTCATGTGGTCCTTGGGGGCACCCTGGTGTCCGTGGGCACCATGTTGGTGACCCCTGAACTATATTATTAGCTATTGCGCCTATCCGCTACCTTAAAGATAACATATAGCTAACGTGTTTGTTGGCTAACTGCTTATAGATAAACGGCTAATGTTAAGGTGTGTGCTGGCCAAGTTAACATTTTTGATAAGTGTTTAATAGTTCAGTGTTGCTGGAACACGAGCTTTACTGACCTGAAATTTCTTATACAGACCGGGATGTTGGTCTTTAAGATGCTTCACCAGGTCTGACGTGCTACTTGACCTCGTAGCACTGTTTGCATCGAGGCTTTTCTAATCAGATACTAATTGAAATTAAAAATTAGTATCTGAGAATTGATTGACAACCAGTGTGTCATTATTTTAAACCCGGTGTCAGCTATATCTTCCGTTTCTGATCTTTCACGGTACATTTTTAGTGGTGCAGCAGTGAAAAAGGTCATCCCTTAAACAGTTTCCAGCTGCGCCAATTTCCAAACGTTGGTTAGGCAATTTAAACCGGTATTGCAGTACAAGAAAATTCATATCATAATAAAAACGGTTTTCAGTATGAATCGATATACCGCCCAGCACTACTAGGAGCTATATAATACTGGTAACTCAAAAATAACACACTTGAAAAAAGTTAATAAAAACAAAAATAATAATTAATAATGCTTCCATGTGTTTCTATAAATTGTTCATAATCCAAAGGCAGACAGCAACAGACAAATCTCAAAGACTACGAGCAGAATTTGAATACGACTCAATGGCCTGAAATTTCTTTTATACAGATCAAGGGATTCCTGCCTTACACTGACAAAGTCAGCTAAATGACCATCATAATTGGTGAACAGCTATGTAGCAAAAAAAAAGAACTAAGGGTTAAGTTACGGCTCCTATGATATTAATTTCCCATATGTTAAATCATTGTAACCGCTTTAGGGCTGGGACGATTATTCGACATAATTGACGATGTCGATTATAAAAATGCATCGACGTGGAATTTTAGTGTCCACGCATTTTGTAAAACTACGTAAATGTTTTGTAACTGCAATGCACTAAGTGATAAGCTAAACATACTGTAAGGGAAAGTACTTTATCCTCTCGGGAGCACGTTAATGCTGTCCTTTTAAGAATCGTGCAATAAAACCAGTCTGCTAATAACTGAACTTTACTGTCCACCTGATGATTTCAACCACTCGAGAGCTACAATATTTTATTTATTGGACCTGTGGCATGGTTTTTATTTACAATACAAAGTTATTCCACTAATAAGCTGGCTAGTTGTTTCACTGCTGGCACTGTTACAACTATATCAATTATATTGAATTCCGATATATTTTTGTCTAATATCACTGGTGCCAGCAATGCCATACTACAGTATTTTATAAAGCCAATATAGTTTTGTCAAAATCGCCCGTGCCAGCAGTGCCGCACTATTTTGTTAAGGCATGTACTGGCCAATCATGTAGCACTTCTCTCATAAATATTAATGAGACATCTCCTACCACCCTGCAAAAAGGAAATTTGCCACCTGCCCTGCCCCCCCACGCATTAGGCAACATGGCCGCGTGTACCAGCAGAGCTCCGGAGCCTCTGGAGAAACACGCAGCAAAATAGGCTTGCATGCAGTCTTCCAAAGTTTGGGAATACTTCAGTCATAACACCTTTACTGCAACCCTACTGCAGCTGATGCTATTGATGCTGCAGCATTTCATATTTTCTGTTTACTTAAGAGACAAATTATATGTAAGAGTAAGACAAATTATCGTTTACAACTACTCTTACACACTATGACCTAAATTGTTCCTTGCTCACTGAAGTAAGCTTAACTATAAGCTACCTTTGGCTAGTGTTTGTTAAAAACATGTTTCTCTAGTTATGAAATCATTCCATGTTTTAGTATCTATTTTAACATTAAAGTCAAATTGGTGTACTGAAATAATTTAGTAAAAACTATTGCAGTGATTATTAACTTCAGTCTAACATAGAAATCCTATTGAATCTCTTAAGATTTGCCTTTTTTGTCAATAATGCTCTAATGTTTAAGAAATGTTTTAATAAATTGAAATGTTAGAGAATTTCATGTGTGTGGGGGGGGAGGGGGTGAACTGTATTAAATGACTAACTTGAAAATAATTGCTCATCAGTAAATTTATCATCAGATCATAAATTATAACAAATTAGTTGTTAGATTAGTCGAATAATCAAAAAAAAAAAAAAAAAATCGCTAAATTAATCGTTTAAAGAATAATCATTTGGGACAGCACTAAACTGCTTTAAAAACTTTTAAATTCCAGGTTGTGCTTCAACAAACCACAGAATTATATAATCTAAAACTTGATCTGTGGGGAGAAACCACACAAAAAAACAACCCTAAAGACCCACAGAGACCCACCCCTGGAACTATGCTTGGAGGTCGTGTTGGCAGGTTTGAGCCTGGTGGCCATACCACCCAAATAACACAGCCGGGCTCAGCCTGAAAGAGAGAAGCTGGGCCATCTTGTGGCAACCCCATGCACAAGGTGATATGTGGAGGTCAGGTACATTTAAGGAACAAGCTTTGGCAGGAGAAACACAAAAAAACATTGACAAGAGACTTTGGCAAGGAACACTGAGACACCAGGACACCGATCACGGATGGAGTCTCTCTTGTTCTTGACATACCCAAGCTGAAAAACCTCAGATGATACTTCAGGTTCTCACTGGTCAACAAAGTTGCCTCTATACAAATAGTTGCAAAGAGAAAATCTGACTGTGTTTATGCAACAAGCAGTATGTTCCCAGCCTATTCAGAGAGAGGGGGTGAGGTTCTTGAAATGGTACCCTCTATGGAGTTTCTTATCCTATGAGTAGACCTCAACACACATGTCCCAAATGATGGAGACAGCTATAACTGAAAAGAATAACCGCCCAGATTTAAACCCAAAAGACAAAGTTGTTAATAGACTTCTGTGCAAGCCAAGGACTATCCATATCTATCACCATATACAGACATATGGTACCAGAGCACTCCGGCCCAGCAGTCAATGATTGGCTATGGTTGCATCATCAAATTTGAGATCACATGTTTTAGACACTCGAGTGAAGAGAGGGGCAGAGCTATCAACTGATCACCACTTGGTGGCAAGTTGAATTCGGCACATGGGGGCAATGCCAGATGGCCCAGGATGACCCAGTAGAGGCTTTGCTCAGAACTCTAAAACCTGTGAAGCTGAAGGAAAATGCCTTCCAGGTAATGCTTGCTAAAAGGTCTCTGAGGCTGCTACCAAGAGGGGCATGGATACCCAAGCAGATTCAGGGGGTCAAGCACTTGACGGGGTCCTGAATGCATAAAATATGTAAAATTGGACAGGGGGCCCAGAGTTACATTTTGTTAGGAAACCTTGAATTACGAAGTACACTCCTGACTGCTACTGTGTGCAATTTAATCCCTGTATGATTCAGGAGTTGCGTCTACATGCTTGGCACGAAATCAAAGTAATTTAGAACGTGTGTTGGCCTCTGGCATGGGCATGTCTTGTCTCCACTCCATTTTGTGATTTTCACAAACAGGATATCCAGCAAGAAAGGATAGAGATGACACTCCTGTTATTTGCAGATAACAGCGCTTCTATCCTCACCTGACCTGGACCTCCAGCAAGTACTTGAGCGATTCAAGGCTGAGTGTGAAGTGGCAGGGGTGAGAATCGGCACCTCCCAATCCCAAGTGACGGTGTTCTCCCAGAAAAGATTGCTCCTTTCAGAAGGGGGAGGAGAGGTTCCCCTTAATGACAGAGTTTAAGTACCTTGGGATCTTGTCCTGAGGTGAATGACATTAAAAGGAAACATGAGCTTGATGGGACGAATTGGTTTGGAGGCTGCAGTTCTGAACTGAACAGGACTGTAGTGGTGAAGTGAGAGCTAAGGGTTGCTTCCTTACTTTCATTGTACTGCTGTGCAATCACAAAGCATTCTATTCATGAGGCACCCATCCTCACCTATGGTCATAAGCTCTGGTTAACAACTGAATGACGAAGGTCACGCGCACAAGTGGCCAAATTCTATGCAGGGTTGCTGGGCTCACTCTCAGTGACAGAATGAGGAGCTCAGAGATCCAGAGTGACCTTAAAAAAACCTGCTGTTCCTTCAGATCAAGAGGAGCCAGTTGAGGTAATTTGAGCATCTTAAAAGGATGCCACCTCAGTGGCTCCCAAGGGAGCGGTTCCAGGTACACCCCACTGGATGGAGGCCCCTGGGACAACCCAGGATATGCCAGAGGGAACACATCTCCCAAATGGCTTGGAAATAGCTGGGAATTCCTCAGAATGAGCTAGTCTGTGGCCTTGGTAAGTAAAATTTTGTATGAGCTGCTGGGCATGCTGCCACCATGAACCATGATCTTCACCAGGAAGAGGTGGGATAAAGATGAAAATACTTCCCCCCCCCCACCCCACTAGACTAAATAAAGTATATAGAATTCCCTCTGAAAAGATTTTTTTTATTCTTATGTTCTCATATACTAGAAAAGACAAAACTCAAGAGTACTGTACTACTGCATTGCTCCACTTAAATGCACAAGCTAGTGAGACGTCAAGCTATTTACAAGTAAAACAGCAGAAGTCGAAGTAGAAGTTGATGGATGTCTGTTGGCACAGCAAGAACAAAAACCCTGCACTGCAGTAGTAGAAAAGAGCCACAACAAGAGGGGACCAGACTAGGGCATTGTGTTACGACTAGCCCAATATCTACTCCCACACCTCCACTGATGTTGACTCGTTAATGGAACCACACAAGACCAGAAGCCCTCAACAAATAGTGAGACTGTAACAGATGTTGACGTCTAGCTAGAAACCTAATATCTACCTTTGAAAAGCTATGTTAATAATGCTGCTGCAACAGCTAGACAATAAGCCTAGAGACACATATTGAGAGGGTTTAAATCATACCTAAATGAAACGTACTAAAATACAATGCACACATACAGGGTATAGTATTGTGTCACCACCACAGAAAGACTTTCGTTGCGTGCCTTTCATGCAGACACATTTAAGACTATGATCGTTTATTGACAATCCTTACACAGATGCAACCACAATGCCAGTATAAAGCCTATAATGCTTCCTTTAATACATTAAAGGTGAGTCGGAGCACGTCTCTGCATACAAACACAAACACTCAGCCATTGTCAGTAAACATGAGATAACTCTTATCAAGTGAACGGAATGCATGTGTCATGCTACACAGGGACATGATGGCTGTTTCATCTGTTAACACTCGAACACACAGACTTGCTTTACAGATAAAAGAGGAAAAGCACAGATACACAGGAGAGAGCAATTAACAGTGAGTGGTTTCTCTCATTAATAAACCTTATCATCCAAAACGCAACTGTAAACACATCCAGGTACACAAACATTGGTGCCTTTCTTGAACACGCGTGAACCCATGCGCTAATACATAGTGGCTTGCTGATTTAATTATTCATTTAAGCAAACTGCAGTTAACCACTAGGGATATCCTTAAAGACACAAACACCACAGATGAAAGAGTACTAGGATTTACACACACACACACACATACACACACACACACACACACACACACACACTTTTATCTAGCAATGTGATAAACTGCCACAAATTTGCTATCAACATCATACACTGTTGTGTCTTCGGAAGTTAAACTGTTTCAAGGCAACTAGGTAGAATTATTCAGATGTTTCACAGCATGATAAGCAGAGAGAAGCATGGCACCTCCTTACAGTTACATTAATCACTGAGAAGTGAAGCAGTTGTCTCTGTGTTCCAGCAGAGTTCCCATGCACAAAGTCTTAGTCCATCTAAAGTGACAGGACATGGTACTGGCACGGCTCTGTTCTTAGTCGTCCAACCGCACTGACCACCTTCCCATAATGCTTTGGTCAAAGAACCACCCAGCTGTATTGGCCGGTGTTCGGTCATACTTTACCAGTAGAATATCTCATGGGTAGCTTCATGTTAATGTATATATTTCAGTAATGCTCTCCATGTCCAGTAGTGTAAAGTGAAGAAACTATGCTTTATAAAAAATACATACAACACTCAGCTTGCTGCCTGTCGGGCTCCGCAGTTTCCTTCAGTGTGCTTTATTAAAATACTATCAGCATGATACACATCCTCTGCTAAGGACTACGTTAAAAAATTCAAAACGGAGCTGAACAAACAGCACCTGGAATTAGTTAACACCATTCCTTAATAACAAGTTAAAGTACTACTCAGCATTTAGGTCAAACACACATCCAAATTATACCATTCTGTAACATGTTCAAAAAACGAAACCATTCACATTAGAGAGTTAATGGTTTCCATGCACAGCTAAACCCGATAATGTGGCCCCTACAAAGAAGAGCTGGTTTGTCTGACCCGTTATTTCTGACATCACCTGTTCATCTGGGAGTTCAAGGAGTGGCTTTATCGGTTTTTTTGAGAGAGCTGCTGGTAAGTCAAGCTTTTCAGAAGTATAATCCAAACACAAAACCCAATATGGATTTTAAAGTGAATTGTGTGGGTAGAGGTGTTAAGCTCTGCAAAGGTACATTTCAGTTACAAGGCACCAATTTCCAATCAATTATCTCTGGTCACTCTGTTGTAAATGAATCAGGCAGCACTGCACTTCTCCACAAAATTAATCACATATGACTCATTAAGCTAGAGGTCAAACCCCAGTCAGAGGGGGCAAAAAAAACTAGGCCAAAAGGAAGCAGAAAGCTGTACATATTAACAAGACAAATAAAAGCGAATTAACATACAACGGTACTAAAACATTATTCTATGGGGTGGAAAACAGAAGGAAAAACCAAGATTCCATTTTAAAAAAAATGAGAATATCTGAGGAAAGAGCTTTTTGAAAATGTTACCAAGCCAAAACAAAACCCACAACAGCTCACACATGCAGGTTAGCTTGATTAGCACTTCAGCATCTATAACCTGCACATCTTTTTTTCTTCCCCTCCTCATGCAAGATAGTCTGGAAACTGATGATCTGTAACTCAACCCCCATAACATAAGGCCACATACAAGAACGTACACAAATACAAGAGCAATAGATAAAACCGCAAGCAATCCCTTCCCAGTCTTATTTTATCATATCCCATTCAGGAACTGTAATCATTAAAGGAAAAATATAAGAAAGGCGGCTCCACGTGTCTGCTGCAGGTTATTTCTGTGAAACAAAATAGAAAAAAAGCCATTTGGCTGCACAGGTCATTTGAAGCTGTCTGAGCAGAGACTTAAAACAAAACTTGCTTTATGATGTCCGGATGTATTTTTATTCCTTAATATTATCTTCATGTTTTGGTTTTTGAAGCATAAAGTTATTTTTTGTACAGTAACATCTTCACATTCATACAGTTATGGGAATGGGGTGTTGATGTACAATCAGAACACAGTGGCAATTCTTAAGAAGGAAATGCTGTAGTTATGACTAACGAAGTCTAGTCAAAGTATGCGCAATTCCCAAGTGTTTTATGCTTAATATTCCAAAATTCTTAAAAATGGATATACAATATGTTGTAAGTTAGCAAGTGATAATTTATTCACATCTTCATATTACTAGACATTACAATATCACCTGCTCTAGTAGTAGGTCTCCCTGTAGACTCCCCACCAGAGACCCTGGAAAACCCTGCTGTGACTGGAATCTACTTTATTCAGGTTGGTTTACCAGTGCTATATGAACTCTCCTAGTCATCCAGTCACACATTTCAAGTGTTTATTAGATACTGGGTCATTTATTGCTTTTCTTACTGCCACTCCTTGGTCAAATGAGAAACTTAAAGAGCAAACAGAGAGCCAAGGAAGAAAGTGCAGTTTGGGGTATTTACCAAAGGGCTGATCAGACCCATTTCTCCTTATTCTCAGCAACATCTATCCTATATAACTGTATTCTGTAAAGGGCACACATATCTTCGCCGAAATTTCTTTACACAGAATGGATATCCTAGCAGTCATGTATCAGACACAAGTACCAATAAAATATTTACTCATCCTAATCCTAATTGTATCATATTGATGTTAAAACAATAAAAACTAAGACATCTCCACACTAAAATTATCATGTATTAAATGTGTGCAGAAGGCCAAAGGTTAGTAGAAAGTACATAGCTGAAAACATTGCAAGGTAAGACCTATTGCACAGATTTTATTACATGTAATAAACTTTTCCAGAAATATTCGGTCACTGTGTTACTTTGGCTGTCCTTAGTAGCTTGAGATAAGCCAGTAGCCCAAGAAATAACGGGGATATTTTATTTTTAAATTATTCTCGACTAACGTGTTTGAACAACAACAAAGCATAACTGATTAATTATACCTTGTTGATAAATTTAACAAGCCACCCCCCCCCACCCACTACCCACCACCCACCACCCACACACACACACACACACCAAACCACCGCTACAGACACAGGCCACCTCAAACTTAACGCTTATTATACACAATCACTTAAAAATACTCACCCGCCAGTCTGATGACCTTTAAAAATTAAACACGACTGCCGTACAAAGTTAAACCGCAAATCCCCGTCGGCTACGACAAAATGACCCTGCCGAACCTTCTCCTCGGCCTGGGCCACGTCCAATGAGGAAGACTGAGAACAATATCACCCAGGCACTTTATCCGGTAACAGCCTCTTTGCCCAGGCAGAGCGAATTTGGCACTTGCCTTAACAAAAGACGACCCCGCTTTGTTAATTTATTCTCATGAAAAAAATCGCCAGGGGACCCTCAGTCTGTCTTCTTCAGGAGCAGTACGGCTTTCAGCGCCGGGAGTATGCAGTAGTTGTTACTGTACTTTACGGATAGGAAATCAGTGAGTTCGCAGTTTAGCGACTCCACTTCCTTTTTCTCACACGCGCTGCGCCGCGCTCCCTCTCTCGAGCGCTTTACACACCACGTTCCCTCTCCGTTACACCCCCCTCCCCTTAGCTGTCCAACAGACACATCCACATGGCTGACCTAGTCTTTCTTTATCTACACACTAGAGGAGAATCCCCCCCACACCCGAAAACAAAAAATGAGGCGAATACAAAAACATGGAGCGGATTCAACGGCGCGGCGGTGCTAGGTGATTGATGGGAAAAGAGCATGGTCTTTATAAAGCAAAACGCCACAGTAAGGAAAACATTCCAGTCAGCATTACGAAGTGATCCGCAGTCCCCGTTTGAAGCTCTTGTATACTACAGCATAACTTAAGGCATGCAGTTATGGCTACAGAAAAAAGCATGAAACATAAGAGCAAACAAAGCGCTCTTATGGAGTAATTTTGTAAACAGAGCTGCTTTCATGTCGATGTCTAACCCTTGCGTTTAAAACCATATATAAAAATCACTCAACGATTAGCAAACACGTTTAATAAGGTACATTTGTTTACCCTTGTTTCAAAATAAATGTCGAAAGCGAGAATGGATAAATGATGCATGTATCGAAGAAATGCGGCGATCTCTTCCTCATTTGCACGAGACATGCAATTAATTACCTAGCGACTGTTTCAAAATGACTATAACGTCTAAAATACAAAGTATTTATAAATCAGATGATCAACTTAAGATTTTTTAAAATGCTTAAGGTCTATCGAGTGATTAATGAGAACTGAATCAGTTTGTTTCATTTTATCGTACTTGATTTGCAATGATGTTGTCAAAATAGGTATATCCGTGGTACTGATTATACATAAACCCAACGATATATAGTCAACGCTATTACCGTACATTTAATTTAAAAAACGGACATTACCAATTACATTATAGCTGTCATTAATACCATTTAAAAGTTTACAGACGAAATTTCCAATTTTATGTGAACATACCGTATTTCATCTACTTAAAGAAAAAAAATCCTCTACCAAAACCATATATTATATAGATCGTTATCATTAAATGTCAAGCTGAGGCGCCATAGTCGTTGTGATGTTCAAATATGTACTTGCACAATTAATATAATCCTTCGGGAAGCTGTCCGATCTGCTAGACGACATCCTAGTCTTTGTTCATTGACATCTTGATTAGTGGCAGCTACCTGGATCAATGTTATTTCAGTGCGGTGGGCCTTTTTATTGTGCTGCAAAGCATGTTGCCTGGCAGGCTGTACGCAGGGGGTGTCCATGGCAAGCACAGGGCAGGTGAACACCGTCCACCTGCAATTGGTCAGATCAGACAATGTCACACTGCACCCTGCACAGGGACCACTGTGCACCATTATTCACTCACTTAGACTCTGTTTCAACAACCTCTAAGCTGACAGAGTACAAAAAGCCTGTTGACTGGTACAATTCACCTCCCTTTCTTTGATGGGAAAAATTCTAAAAAAAATCAAAGACCTCATCAAAAACTAAGCATTTGCGCCTTAGCAACTAAACACAAAACACCAGCAAAGGTGCAAAAGGTACAAAAGATGACAATTCAATGCCAAGAACTGCATACAAATATACATTCCCTTGCCTCAAATTTTACAAAGGAATTATTTTCATTTGTGAATATTTTGGGTGGCTGTTTTGTCCTCCATCTTTGGTCAGCATGTTACATTTACATTTACCAAAGGAACATTTCTAGATTTCTATAGCTTCTATTTTAGCATCTAGTTGTAGTCTAGAGTGACACTCAAGTGGAGAGTTTTTACAATTTTGAAATTATAACGATATCGAACCATAACTTATTCAACACAGAGCCTGGAGCCTATTCTAGGACGCAGAGGGCACAAAGCAGGGGATGTCCTGAAGAGGAGGCTAAGCCAATGCAGGGCACACTCATAAACACACACACTGGTCAACTGGACACACCACTGTTTATATATGCGAGCATGGGGCCAACAAGCAAAATGCCTGCTCATACACAGAGAGCCAGGGGCAAGAATGACCAACTGTCCAGATCTGTGAGGATGCAGGGCTAAGCACAGGGCCACACTGCTCTCCATTATAATCGTAATCTCCAAGAAATGCAATTCCACAAACCGTTTTGCATAAATGATTACTAAAACAATGCTGTTTGCAGTACTTTGATTTGCGGAATGGAAACACTAAAAGTCAAGAGCACTACATATAACACTGCACATAAATATACTGCAAAGCAAGGTGAACTGACCACCACACATTGTGTGTGTTACAGTGCAAGTCAAGATGCATGTATGAGAATACCCTGCGCTCTAGTAGTGTTTCCACTCAGAGTTACATACAACTACCTACTCATCTGGGTGAGCCATTTTTTGAGGATAGAAGGAAAACAGCCAGGAATAAACTTCCCCGATATCAAGAAGTTTGACTCAGTAAACTTTCAGCTAAGAAGCACTTGTAACCATCTCATTGTTGGTCTGTATATCGGTTTACAAATCACCTGAAAGTGTATTTGAACTGTAAGCTATAGTCTAACATGATAGGTGTAAGCTAATTAAAGAAAGCACTGGTGTGTCATTTATAAAATTTCTACAAGCACACTTTGACGGCTGGTTAATTATATATAATCTGATGTCTAGACCTTTCTAACACCAGTTTATTTATATAAAGTGTCTGTCTTAAAATTTGAAAAACTGAGACTCATACTTGAATTTGAGGACCAAAGGTTGATGTTGCATTAAGATGATCCACGTAGGTCGATACATTACCAAAAGAGCCCAGAAATACCCACAAAGGGCCAGGAGTTTAAAAAAACCCATCAGATTGGTCCATGCAAATGAATAAAATTCATCCTTAAGGTGCTTTGTAGTGAGAGGCATGGATGAATCACTTGTTGGTCCTTACCCTGAACAGCAGACTAATTTAACAACCATCTGATTTATACATGACTGCACGCAGCGTTATAAGCCTGCCTTACCATAATAAGTTATGTTTATGAGTTCAGTTTCTCAGTATGGCGTCTGCCATCTTGTCATCATGTACTAAATGCATTTTGACAAGGAAGCTCTCTGGCTGCCTGAGAAACATTCTCTGAAGGCAAGCAGGATTAAACAAGCATTCTGTAAAGTGCTTTCTGTAGGAATAGGGCTCATGTTATGGTTATGTGCATTTTTTTAATGTAAGCACTTTGTATATTGGGAGCACATTATATTCAGCACTTATACAGCTCTTTGCTTTTTAAAAATATTTCCTTACTGTACATATACATCCTGACTGCAATAAGTAACTCTCTTAACAAGTCAGTGCCAAATGACAATGTCTCGTAAAATGCATGGGTGGGGCTTGAGTTAACTAAGGTAAGTGCCTAAGAATGGCTCCAGTCCCACAGGAATTCCACATCCAGGATTTGCCAGTATCCCCCCCCGCCCCTCCCCTCCAGAGCAGCCTGTCACACCGGGCACCATTAACAGATAATGAAAGGAGACAAGCAGAGCCGCTTTGAGCCAGGCGCTGGGCACTCCGCAGGGCTCAGCTTGTGTCTGAGAGCCTGACGCTGTCTGCCCATGCCAGCCCGGCGATTTGACACCCTGTTACAATACTTGCACTGCCCATCAGCACAAGTACAATACCCCCCACCAACCAAAACAAGCATATTAGCTGTTCTGTTTCAGTTTTATGACAAGTACCATTTGTAAAATTACATATAATCGGAGGAAATGACTATTCAGTTAAAAGCATATAAATAGGGCATTAACAGCCACTGTACTACACAGTATGTATACAATCATACTAAATAATTTGTTACAAGGAAAAAAAGATTTTAAATGATAGGCAACAAAGAGCTGCTTATGAACATCATTCACCCATTTACCATGTATCTTACTTCTCCAAGTAGTGCTGCCAAAATGGCTTGTTTTCTGATACTAAATTACTCCATCTTTGGCCAGGGCTAATAGAGAATACAACACCATTACACTATTATGGTAATACCATTATATTATTATACAACCAAGACACGCCTTGTGAGACTGAATCAATCAGTGACCTGAGCCACTCTAACACGCACAGGCAGGGTGGCGGAGCAGCCTGGGACCTCAGGGGCTTGCTGGATCTCTGCTGGATCCCTACAGCCCTGGCGTCCCTCCTAAGAGCTCATCTGGCTTGGCCTCGCACAGCTGGGCCAGCATCTCACTGGACAGACAACAGGCTTCATTTTAAAGGAACAGCCTTCCTTTGTTAAACACAGATGTCAAAAAAATTTGATTCAGAAATCGATCTTTCAGTCTTTGCAGTTTCTTTATGCCTGCATCTCTACACAAAAGCCCCCTGAACATAAATCACAAAAAGGGGCTTTTCTACAGACAAGAGGAAAGCCAAAAAATAAAAAATAAAACCCAGCAAAGGCTTGAAAGGGCAGGCTGCGGGGATGTTGTCAGCACCAGGTCCGTTTATTGCTCTTCCCCTTCCTGCCGGGGGTCACTTTCACACTCTGCTGGCTGCCACCGAGCACACTCATGCACGCGCACACACACACACGCACACGCACACACACACACACACACACAGGTTTGTAATTATATCTTTGTGGGGACTCTCCATTCAATTCTACGGGGAAAATTCTATTCCCAACATCATGACCTTAACCCCCTACCCAGCCCTAACCTTAACCATGAGTAACCAAACAAAATATGAGACTTCTGGCATTTTTAGTTTTTGATTGTATTCACAGATCTTGATGAGGACCTGAAAAATAGTCCTCACAACATCAGAATAACAGGATTTTAATCACACTGTGGGGGACATTTGGTCCCCACAATGTAATATAAACTTTGTCCACTCACACACACACACACACACACACACACACACACACACTCCTGCTTCTTAATCATGTTCTCAGTACCTGCCTCCTTTTTTCCAGCTAAAATATGTTTCTTAATCTCCTAAAAATTCAAAATCGTGTTAAATCGTGTTAAATGTACAGGGGGAAAAAAAACAATAGAATGATAAAGAATTGAACTGTAGTTCTTAAAAGGAACAAAGACAAAACACTTTAGGTACATTTGGCTTAAAATAATACCCATTTAAAGACACTAAATAAAATCCCAAGCTTGATAATGACATGAAATTGTATACACACCACAGAAGTATGGTGTTTCGAGATTTCGAGCACAGAACTTCCTGTAGAGGAATATTTTAAATGTTCCATTACTTAAAAGATAATTGATCTGAAAGCCCTGATAAGAGGATTTAACATTGCTACCCATCTGTAACGAGTTATGTTCAAAGGTAGTCACATGTTGGTACACACATACCAGCAAGCTGCACAAAGCATTTTTTTAAATGAAGCTCTCTGCTTGCAGATAACATCTCAGCATTTGCACACTTTTCTATCATTGGCATTTGTATGTACACATGAAGGACAAGAAAAAAATATGACAACACAGTTTAAGGATCTACAGAAGCACATTCCTCTCCCTGGCATATGTAACACAGCTGGAGAAACAAAATCGGCTACCTTGCCCACATCAGCAGAGAGGGGGGCTTGTGTCTGAGCACACAGGAAATCAGCCAGAAAGCAGACAGGAGAGCTGTTAAGTGCCGCTTACTACTGATGATTTATGTCTGTCAAAACATGGCAGTTTACAGCATAACCCCCAAACTGACATGCATACATGCATTACAAAAGCTATGAAGAATCCTTAAAACATGTCTGTGTGATTGTTGCTAATGACCTCACACCCACACACACACACCCACGCACACACACACACCCACGTGCACACACACACACACACACACACACACACACACACACACACACACACCCACACCCACACCCATGCACACACACACTTTACCATTACCTCTCTGGCAGCAGGGAATGGTAGGTCCTCTTTCAGACCAAGCAGAACAGTGTCATGTATTCCACTCTAACACGGAAAAACTGCACCTCCAGTTTTAGAGATGGAGCAGTTAATCATCTAAAAACATGTATGTAAAATAAGCTGCAATAGCTAAACCTTTTTTTGTAGTTTCAAAGGCTTTTCTTCTAGGAAAGCAAAGCCATAACCCTGTGGAAAGTGAACTGGATTTAATTAAAATCTCAGAGCCACATAATATTTTGATGTATAGAATGAATTATGTGTTCTAGGTAACACGTTACACTAAACACATGTTATTTATGTGCATTCGGGTGTCATTTATGTACTCCATGTAAATAAATCAGATCCATAACTCATAATTTATAGGCCTGTATAAACAAGGTCATTTGTGTTTCCAGTTAAGCAAACGGGTAATTTGAGTTACCATGTCTCCCCAGCACTAAAGCCACTTTTACAGTGTTTGTGTGCCAAATAACCAATTCTGCCACCTACTGGGCTTTCCTAGAACAATATACTGCATATTTGAGTCAAAGCTTGAGAGAACATATGATCATATCAGACTGTAGTCTGACAAAACAAAAGTGGTATACCTAATGAAATCCTGTATTCATGTTTTCAGTTCTCATGATTGAGTCCAAAGATAAAATAGCCTGGTTCTAACAGGAAGTGGCCGCCTGCAGCCTCCTCTCCAATATCCACTAAGAGAAGCTTCCTTTCCCCCTGACAGCACTCTCCCCGTGTTTCTCAATGACGCAAAACTAGTTCATAAATGCACAAACTAAAAATGGGACATTTTAAAATTTAAAACTTTGTTCCAGTTTTAGAAAGACTACTACCTCCCACCATTAATTTATTTCGTAATCTATTAGCTTTATAGCTTAAACGTACAATTTACATACCTCACATTAGCAGTAGTGGACAATTGTGTGTACATTACTTTACGAACATTGAGGAAAATATGCAAACGCTGCCACAGTTCTGGAACTGTATCTGAGCCAAGTATCCTGTTACCTCATAACTCCACTAGAACTATTAAACCAATCAAACATTTTTATGTCTGTTATAAACCATTTATAATTGTGAAGGCACCCCCAGCTGGCGTTCCACCAAAGCGAGCAGCACGAGCAGCACGCACAGCAAAGACCCACATGTGGAAGGCATGAGCTGTTTGTGTGCATCAGCCAGACCACAAATACCCCACAGAAAGGCCCAGAAGCATGGAAAATCCTCTCCACCATTTATCCCATCAGTCAAAATGTAGTCTATGCATCACATTGCTTTGTCTATACCAGGGGTCACGAACATGGTGCCCGCGGGCGCCAGGATGCCCCCAAGGACCACGAGTCGCCCGCGGACCTGTTCTAAAAATAGCACAACTCACCAGTGAGCAGTGTCTAAAATAGTCATTGCTGATAAAATCATAAACATGAACAATGTCTTCACATAGATGAGTATCATTAATCATTAATAATATATAACTAAAGGTAAACTGAGCAGATTTGTTATTTAAGAAGAGTGTATCAAACTGGTAGCCCTTCGTATGGCTTCATACCCGTGAAGTATCTCTCGGGTTCAACAACGTTGGTGACCCCTGGTCTATACAGACCTGGTAATGTCATATTAAACTTACAAAGGTGGTCAAAACAAATGTATCAGGAAAGGATTGCATTTCTGTTCATGCCCATAGATCAGATAATAGCAGGAGAACAGTCTATACCAGTGTCTGCACGAATAGATGGAAAAAAAAGAAAACAAATGACCCAAGGAAAAAGGGCTGGAAGGTGTGTTCACACCTTTACAAGAGGGCCACACACACAGACACACACCACAAATAAATTTATTTTTGTATAACACGTTACCACAACATTGCATTGTCTCAAAGCGCTTTACAGTATCCCCACCCAAAGCCCCCAGTGAGTAAGCCAAAGGTGACAGTGGCAAGGAAAAACTCCCTAGAAGGAAGAAACCTTGTGAGTGACCAGACTCAAAGGGGGAACCCATTCTCCTGGGGCCGGCAGGGAGAGTCAAATCGGAGAGATGGCTAAGTGCCAAATGACACTAAGTCATAAGATTTGAATCAAATCACCACAGAATTCACAGCTCACAGAAAGCCAAATAGCCAACTCATTAAAAACGCAGCTACTAGGGTCAGAAAACTAGACAGCAGGATGTGTTGATTTAAATTTGACGCTGTAAACATTTTTTAAAAGGTAAAGTTGTGCCAAATATTGCTGCCGCTCTACTGAAAATAGCTTAATTTCCTACAGTGGAAAAATAGCTGAAGATTTTTTTATCCCCCAGCACAATATTAAAGACAGGACAGCAGCAGTGACAAAGACTAGAGGGATTAAAGAGGCTGTTAAACTCGTGACTTTCACACTGCAAACATTCAGCATTTGTAGAAGCTGGGCACAAGAGCGGAGAGATCGATGCGAGAAGGGCAACGTCACTGCTGAACATATTACACAACAAGGATGGAAAATTAAGCCAAAATTCAATGACATTCCCTGCGTATGAAGCAGGCCAACTGTGGGAATATGCAAGCATTCTGAACCAAAATTTCTTGCGCACATTCAACATGGAAAAGGCAAATCAAGTGTAGAGAGACAAAAGATGACAACAGCAAGGAACTTCTGTGATTATCTCATACAGTAATAGTGTTTCTGTGCAAGCTTTGGTGTTTCTATTTATTGTTCACCGAGTAAAATTAATTGTAACCAACAACTATTGAGATAGCTGGACAACAGCTAGGCTGGTCTGTAATATAAATATGCTGAACTATTAAAGCTGGGATATTTTTTGTAATGAAAGACTGTATATTTATGAGAAAATGATGGTTATGCATCAAATATTTTGAGCAACTGAAATTCAATTCAATTCATTTTTATATAGCGCCTTTCACAACAGAGTTGTCCCAACCCCCTTTACATGGATGTGTTCTGATACATAAAACAGAAGTAGAGGGAGATACAGAACGGGGACAAAAGGAAAGAAAGATATTAAATAAAAAAAAGCCAGAAGACAACGGAGGAGAAGACCCAAAAAATCCCAAGTAAGGAGAAAAAAAAACCTCTGGGGGTCCAAGGTCAACTGGCTGCCCACCCCCCTGGGCATGCTGACATTACCGAAAACGGAAAACAGTGGACATGCTTGCTAAAAGGGAGGTATATGCTGGGATTAAGAATGAAGGCGAAGTCCATCAAGAAGTCTTTCATTAGAAAGCACAAAACACTTGAAATGGAAATGTCTTATGAAAAAGGTCATATTTTAGTTTTAATGTAAAAAGCAAGTAGAGAACAAATAGTTTGAATTTCTTGCAAACAAAATAAACTGTTGATAGTGATCAAGTCTGTCTGGGTGAATTCAATCACTATAAGCAGATGATCATTTTAGCAGTTTTTTCCCTCTTTATGACTCAGGCAGATTAGCATCTAACTAACATTTGTGTATTTATTACACAAATAAGGTAATAAAATGGACAGTGTTGCCATTTACTGAATTTTATCGACTCTAAAAATACAGTACAGCCGTTTCAAGCGCTTTTCAAATTACAGTACTGCAAAAATTACTGAACTGTGTATAATTGAAATATGCTATAATACAGTAGCCTACTGCACATAAAATACAGCTTACCGTAGTTTTGCTACTGCATCTCCTTGGCTTGTTTTTGGCAGTTTTTCATAAACTTTGATGAGTTTATATTCATAATTAAGAGAAAAATACTTTCTTTTAACCTGTCATGTTGTCTGTGCATGCAGCATTAGCCTCAGGTAACTAGCCAGAAGCAGATGGGTTACCGCAAGGCAAAGTAGGCAAGTAAAAAAAAGAAGTGTTACCATAGTTTTAATTCTTTACATATGTTATGTATACAAAGACCCAAAATAAACACTAAGCAGACTAACGTATTTCTATAAAATTATTTAAATGATATTTGTACAGAAATGATTCTGTCCCAAGCTTTTTGATCACTATAAGCAGTTCCCACTGCATTTTAAATATTGCTAGTGTTAAAACTGATTGGTGGCATTACCTTTGGTAGCTGAAACTTTTTTGTTGTTTTTGCAGTGATTAAATATGGCCTCCTTTTGTTCGGTTTCATCTTCATTCGAGCCACAATGTGTCCAAATGACGTACATGACAGAGAGGTTCTGAATGTCAATTTTGATTAATTTTAAATTAACTCTCTAGCCCTAGTGTCAGCATCAACATAAAAAGCTGTGGAATGGCACCATTATACTAACATTATTATTAAACTACAATAACACAATAAAGTCATATTAGGGGTAATGTCACAATATGGATTAATAAACAACCAATGCTGGAATATTTGGAAAATGAGATATAAAGCGTTGGTACCAATTCAGTAACAGAAATTTTAAAGCAATAAAGCAGTAAGAGAGTTAGTGTATTTTAATTGTGCATTTTCCCAATACAAGCAGTGGCTCCAACTCCACTTTCATTTCCCAAGCAACCTTCAAAGACGAAATGCAGCCGAGTGGCTGACAAGGAGCTTTGGGGTGCAAACCACAGCAATTCGGCACAGCTGCCCATCACTGCTGCCTGTCATGTCCTCACAGCCATCTGGTACAAAGAGGCAAGTCTGAATATGCGATGAGGGACCAAAAGGCAGAAGCAGAGAACAAACATCCACTGCCAAGGAAGACACCATTTACATGCAGTCTCTCCACTGGAGCTGCGGCTAAGTGCCACACTGGGCTGGGAGGGGGCCATATAAATACAGCAAGTGAAGGTTGTCATGTTTTTTGGCACCTCCATTTGGACCCAGTAAGCATGATGCATGAAGAAAAGCAAGTGAATGGTAGAGGTCAGTCAGTAGCACAGGCACAGAGAAGAGCACAATGCTGGGTGTGGGCAGATTAAACAGGAGCATAACGTCCAAAAAGCGAAGGCTGACACACAGCTAGGAAATATTTGGTCGAGCTGCTCAGTAAAGGGACTGTAAAGATGAATTTTACTGCCCACTTGAGCTGGTCACCAAAAAAACATCACATGAGTCTCCAGCCACAGTGCCATTCCCCCAGCGGTGACTCGCCCCACTCAGTGACAGGCCATGGAAATGAAAGCGGCAGCATTTGCAGACAGCGCCAGTTCGGCCTGATCCTCGTCTACTGCTCAAACACAGGGTGGACTAGAGGCGTTCTCAAAAGAGCCTCAAGCAGCTGGAGGGCCTGACTGATGGGGGAGGGGATTCCCATTCAGATAAGCCACAGATTTTCATTTAAAACACACTATTACTTCCACAGGTCTCAGAGGAACTGGCAACATTCCCTTTGTCCCTGCTTTTAACAGCCATTGCTTAGCTGATTTATCCCGGCTGTTTTTTTTTCATGCCTACACATTTATATAGGCCTATAACACACATGCTCTCTCTCTCTCACACACACACACACACACACACACACACACACACACACACAGTCTGACTCTCCACCTGACTGGGCTCCTGTTTGCTCATGACTCATCCTTGTTCAAACACATGAGTCTGCTACCAAACACATCCTGACAATTACAGGAGCTGTTATAAATCCCCCATCTTTATAACACTGGGTGCAGAGTGTCACCGAACAAAGGCTGGAGCAAGCACTTAACAGCAAAAAGGCTGCCAGAAGACCAGAAGAATGACAGGATGTGGGTCAGAGGTAGCAGAAAACTAAATTACCTAAAGGAAAAAGCACAGAATGCAGGGGGGTAGGGTGAGAGGGGCTGGTTTCTCAATAAGGTGACAGGGAGCAAATATACAAGATCAGAGATGGCAACCATAAGACGTTTCAGGGTCCAGTGAAATAATGCTGATGAAATGAGGTTCCCTGAAGAGGACGTTTCATTGGGGATGGTTACATTAAGACACATGGACTGAAAGGAGTACAGCCATATATTCAGCTGTATTAAAGTAGTAAAAAATATCCATGAGCATTCTGAATGAACAAAAATAAAAATGGGCCTCGAGACACATCCATCTGACACTGGACAGCATCTACTCATTTTCCAAAATTCATCAACCAGGTGACCACCTGAACTTATGGAAAGGAAAATAAGGCTTTAGTCAAATAACAATACAGACTCCAGATCGCAAGTAATTTTTCACTTGCATATTAATCATCCTGTTAATACTAATGAGGCAATTAAATCTTTCTAATGGTTCTCAGCTTGGGTCTCCATTCTATCTACATATGATGAGCAAGTGGGAACCTTTCATAAATGAACATTTAGCTTCTGGGCTTGTCCTGTAGATTAATGAGGAAAAACATGAACAGTGTTTTGAATGTGTGTGACTTGAAACTCATTCACAAAGGGGGATCTTTCAAGGGTAATCCTTCTACCTTCAGAGTGCTTAGGGCTGTTGTGACAATTTTCATCTCAAGATAGGTGCAGAGACCACATTCCATACGAAAATCGAAACAATGCAGATAGCCCATTCAGTAAGGCGAAGGCATCTCACATTCACCATCATTCATTAGCCAGGGGAATGGTAGCAGGAAGGCAAAACAGAGATCAGACTAAAGACTACATACAAACATCTTTTGTACCCTCAGACTGAAAACATGGTTAATGAATTTGAACAAAGGCTTGCTGAGGAAACCCAGTAATATCAGCATTTATATAATTTCTTGCTATGGGATTATAAAATCCCCAATGGGTGCCAACTAAAAGAATATATATGTTTCTCACTGCAACACCATATACCAGTCTGTGTCCTTGATTAAAATAAAATGAGAGATTGCCCCAAAACTAAAGCACTACATAGCAAAAAAAGAGCACTTGAACCCATTAAGACAACGCAAAAGATATTAGAAGGATCTTTTTTTCAAATTTCTCAGAGGCATTTTATAGGTGCCAAACTGGAACTGATCGAATTTTGAGAAAAATCACATCAGAATTGAAGCAACAGTGCTTATTGACAGGAAGTATCATGATTACTATTATCAGTAAAGGAAGGAGTGACTTGCAGTGCTTTTCCACTGGCATACAGGAACCAGGCTATACCCGACCCATACCACGAATACAAACTAGTTACAGCACGGTTCCAGCCTGCTTTGATTTTCCACTGCAGAAGGATCGGCTCAGTAAAGGCATTGCCTGGTTTGGAGAGTGACAGTGATGTAAAGTCAGACAGATACTTGTTTATTGTTTACATAGCATACAACATGATTGTCTATGTGCTAATTTCCACTAGCACGTCGGTGACAATCGCTGTGTTGTGTTATCAGCAAACGCCAGCGGAATTAGCATTAACTTGTAAAAATTACCATTACGAATTCATCCTGTTCAGCCATTCCATTATACTTCTTGAAGAAAGAAATGGCTCGTTGGAATTTCAGCCATTACTTCCGCAACATGGTGAGGTCACCTTGCAACACAATCCTTAATGGCCACCTACCTGCAAGGATCTATCTGTAGACAAAGACAGGGGTAGAATGTATAGGGCAAGCAGACCAATCAGAGCATACGGGGCTCATAGGGGGTGGGGCTTAAAACTAAGCATTTCAAACAGAGGGTCAATAGAAATGTACGGTATGAGAAAATAATGTGCTTTTGGAAAACTGAATCTTGTAAATTATTCAAGAGGACCCCAAAAATAAAATTAAGAACAGTGAAAATAA
>JAODLC010000071.1:565586-581477 GCA_026781145.1 Hippopotamyrus pictus | reverse complement strand
ATGAGCATAATTTCTCAGCAACATTGTACAGGTCAGCAATTCTCAAACTGTGGAGCACAAGATAATTCTAAATATATTACAGAGTTTATATCTTTTTCTTCTTTGCTTGCCCAACTATGCTGCAAATTTTATTGGTTGCTGTCTGGTAGCTGGGTCAGTCAACTGTATCGTTGAAATATTTAATATGGGGGATTTGATTAAAGTTGGGCTTTTAATAAGGATGTTCGCAAGAGGTGGTGAGAGTGTGAAGGGTGAGCTTGGGCATTATTTTGGTAATATTGAGGTAATATTTTTGTTCACCAAAAGCTTATAGGCAAACCCCCCAGCCCCCCACCCCCAGTATGAGTGTGTCTCAAAATGAGTGTAAGGTGAGACATGTGAAAAGAAACCAAATTATTGTTGTTTGCCAAAATTTAACCACCTTTCATTTGCTAGTGGTTAGTTTTTTAGTTCGGCATATTATATAGAGTTAATGTACACCCCACTTTGCCAAAAACAAATCTAGGGAGCAGTGACATTTAATCTCAAAAGAAAATCACAATGGGGTCTGTACAAGTCTATGAGTGTCTGGTTGCCATTAAATGGTAGCCAGTTATACCACTGATGTGTGTTATAGATCTTACTGTTATGTCACAGAAAAGGATGGTTATAATGCAAATGATAAGGTAATACATAGAATAAAAATGTTTATACATTTAAAGAATAAATGGAATTTTAAGGTATGGACATTAAGACAAAAATAAAGTTAACCACTTAATTTGTGGATTGTTCAAATTGGCATGCAAGTGAAATGTGCAATAAATGAATAGGTGTAGTTGTGTGTCATGACGAGTAAAAACATTTATTGGCTTTCACATTTCCAGTTGATCCATCCAGTACTTGTAGATACTGTAGAGGATGGGGGTATGGGAGGAGTAAGGATTAGATGGGGGTGTTCAACAGCATCTTTTGCAGGCCAACATCCATATAACATCCATCCTACACTTCAGAAATTTTACTTAAGGGCAACTTCACTTTACAGTGCCACAGCAGTCTTGACATCAAAATACAGTTGCCTAGCACACTGGCACAAGAAGTAGGAACATCCAGGCATGCGAATGGGACCAGCACTAGAGAGTATTGAGGCTCCTTCCCAGGAAGTGTGAACCAGGCCTTAACGAGAGCAGAATAAGGGTTGATAAGGCAGGCTGTTATACAGACCTCCTCGAGTTAAAGGAGTACAAAACAGAATAAACAGTGAGTAGCAAGACTGGCATAATCCCCTCCCACACAAGCTATATTCAGCTCACCAGCTTACTGGAGTATAAGTGACTGGCTGGCTGACCTTCCACACCAGCGACTCACACGGCGTCTTGGCTTCGTTTCCTTCAGCTTCAGCCCTCCCGCTCGCACAAACAGTGTGGCAGACGAAGGCCAAAATAATTACAGGAAATTTGTAAGCCGAGTACAAGCATCCAGCTTGAAAGTAGCCCCGTACAGGGCCTCTTCATCGCCACAGGTGTGTGGGGGGGGGGCGATCTTGAATGAATGGACTGCAGAGGGGGAGTGAAGCACAGAGTACACATCCTCTCACATCCACACTCACACAGGCCTGCCTCATGTTCATGTCAAGCTTTCTGATGGAGAAACACCCCTTTTCCTAAAGAGTCAACAGCCACTAAAACATACACAGCCATACTGTATACTCAAGGTGAAATACGATACGAGTACATACTGTCGACTCAGAAATGTGAAAAGGCATCTCACAGTCACCGTTAATTGGCTTATAGAGACGTTTCCATGGACCTCGGTTGAGCGCTTTCCATAAACATTATATCATTATGGCAAAGGAAACATACTTTTTATTTTAATACACTCAACATGTAACAGTGGGGCCTCCGGAAAGAGACCCATACTGCGACAGGGCCTGCTCATCAACCCATTACTCAGTTTAATAGAGTAAAGCATGTATTTATAGAACAAAGCACACTACACGTGATTATGCAGAGGAAGAAATTTCCTCTGCAATCCTCACACTGAAGCCTTTTCCTCTGACGACACACTAGCAATAAGAACCTCCTGAGCCCTCGTGGTAACACCAACACTGGTACAACTACTCAACTACTAACAAGTCATTCACCAAGTTAGCATGGCATGGTCACAATGGGCAATCGAGCTGGTTATTCGTTACCTTTCGCTCTCAATGATTTCTTCGGATATAACAACATATTTCAATAGCTTGCACAATATGAGTTAATAATAAGAACAATGTTTTGGCAGCTAAACAGATCATGTCACAGCAATGATGCCCCTCCCCCCCAGACGAGTAAACGGGCACAATTTTGTTCAGTGTCACCTGGAAGCAAGCCTAGTAGCTAGAGTGCGCTACCGCAGGCAGATGGAAGATAAATGTTAGTCACAGTCCACTGTAAACCTGTGACCCACACAGTGAGTATGAACCTAGAACAGAAGCCAGGAGTCCAAACCTTGTCAGGAGCTCATACTGGGGAATTTAATTCATAACTCCAAAGCCTGCAGCTTATATTGCTAATCATAGCAACACAACACCTCCACATCATGAACATGTGCATTTCCAGAGAACAGATTCTCATGAATGTCCCCAGTAACACGAAATGAATGCAATGAACAGAATATTGCACCTTTCTGACAAACAAGAATGTCTCACAGGATTTATTAAGGCATTATGCACCATGAAGTAGAAATGAACAGAAACATACATACATACATACAGGCTTTAGGTTAGGTACCACAAAACATGTAACAGTGCAGTCACTAAGGTTATATAATTTCATCTATAAGAATTTTATCAAAACAATATACAAATAATAATATTCAATAATGTTTCATAATTGCTGCCAGGTGAAATATCCCTTCCTATTTATGTATGTGTATAGCAAATCACTAACCTCCCAAGACATACTAAAAGCAGTGTTAGTACCTCCGTAAGGGACCAGTGATCAAAATCTATTATCGTTCATTATCCACAAGCTAAACTGGATGTAACTTGCAAAAACTACCACTAGATAATGCCCCATTCACACTTTGTAGTTTAGGGCCAAAGAGTAGGAGCGAGAGTAATAAGGGTAGAAAAAAAGAAGTCAATATGAGCAAAAGTCTAATGTTTTTACTTTACTCAAGACTTAAGTGCAACTTTACTTTTTTGGCAGATAAAAATAATCTTTTATGGTAATTTAGGCTATTTTGCCATAAATTTGGTATTAAATGAAATGACATGACATACCCAGAGAACAGCCTCCACACTGAATCACATGACCCCAGGAGAGCTGTAAACACCAGTGTTTCCATTACCATTATATTAGGGGGGGCGCCCTGCCCCCCCAACGGCACCTCCCCCCCCTTGCAGGTCAAGTTAAATTTTATTTAATTTTATTTTCTACATAGCGCCAGATGACAACAGACGTCATTTAAGGTTACCTTTCCTATAGAACAGGTCTATACATTGCCCTTTTATTAAACAAAGTAAATAGCCTTATGTTATTTATCTTATTTACACAACAGCTTGTCATTTTTGTCTCTACACGATCGCGCGTTTACAATTCTCCTCTGCTCTCTGTATCGCGCATTGGCGGAGTTCCGCCCCGAAGCACGCGCACAGACACGTGTGCACACACACAGGTGAGCACAGTCCCACCAACGGACAGAGATATTTCAATCAACAGCTCAGGCGTTTAAGTGGCCCCAAAATCTGCAATACAGTCCAGTACCCCAATGGTATAGGGACCAGTGTCATATTAACACAGGGTTTCATTACTCAACATGTATCAATCTTTCAATTTAGGCAGCTATGTTGAAGAAACAGCCAAGGATCTCAGCCATCAGCACACCTTCTCACTGGTATGGGCTTAGACTAAACACAAATCTGTGATATTACTAATCTGTCTAAATTATGAAAAGCAACAATCATTGTATATCATCTCATGTGCTTTCCCATTTTTCCCTATAAGGGTGTCACTTGGCTAATGAAAACGCCAGACTCAAGCAGTAAACTGAATTTATCCTCCTTACACACATTTCTCTCCTGACAGGATGAATCCTTCATCATGTGATCACGAGAGATAGGAGTCCATTTCCAGACTATGCAGTGCAGTGTCATATCCCTACTTTGTAGTAATTAATGACATTTACAGTTGTAAAAGTCACATAATTACTGGCGCCGAATGGCTGCCGGAAAATGGTTGCAGGCAGCTTATCATAACCTGATGGCTGGGCACTCGAGGGAGGGAAATACATTCAGAAGCCTAACAGCCAATTCCATTGGCCTGGCATTCACATAGACAAATGCAAGCGGCATGTGAATAGCCAACAATACCAGTTAGTTAATCCTTCAACTAAACCAAGGACCTTTTCACCCCCTTCTGTTGATAGAGTTCCCTTGCAGAAGAATTGGGACTAATCTTATCTGGCTATTCGAATGAAGTACACAAGGGCATTGCTTTGTATTTCTCAGTGGACCAAGCACACAATTTCGTCAAGCAAAGCCTATAAAGTATATTTCAAGAGCACACTGCTGAAGCACTATTTGAAGCACTGTTCCAGTATGAAGCACTGTTCCACTATGACTAAATATCAAAAAATAACAATGGCTCAGAGTACACATTTGGAGCAACGCACACCAAAGGAACTTTACAAAATACCATTTACCAACCACAAATCGATGGCTTATGATGATCTGAAATCAGCACATTAATTCAACACACAGCACATCACACTGAAATAAATTTTTCAAACCTTTATCATTTGCTTTTTTATTACACCGCCAGGGGCTGCAGGGTATGCAATTTTAATACATCTTAACAGTTAAGAGAGAACCCAGGCCAAGGAGGTGGCACAAAAGGTCCAAGAGCTAAGAGCGCATGCAAACACATACCACTACATACTAGGTGTCCACAAGAGAGATAGTATTTAAATTATCAATATGTACAGAATGTTCGTGGAGAGGGAACATACCTGTATTAGTTGGGAGCTGGGGCCTTAAATATACAAGGACAAAGTTCCTGTTCTCATCTCCTAAGCGCTCCTAATGTACAGTTAGTGGCAAAAAAAAAGTTAAGTAGCCAGAAGCAATGGTCCAACTTGGATGTACAGTAATTTGATACACGTGCAGACCAGCGATGGATATGTAAATGATTTGATTTGCAATGAGCTGGCAGGTCTAGTCACCAAACACAGAGGATAACCTCGTAGACGCATTAGAGAGCATTACCAGCACTTTAGTTTGATAGGGGTCACATTGTGGGTTTGCATGAGGTCGGGTGGTCATATCGTGGAACTGCCCAGCATGTGGGGCATGTAGATGTCACAGTGGCCCGATGTTGGAACCAATGGGCACGTGAGGGTACCAACACATGTCGTGAAGGTTCTGGTCACCCAAGACAGACCACACCAAAGGAGGATCATCGTACCGCGCGTCAAGCATTGCAGAACCTCACGACATCTGCGCCTGCCATCCGGACACAGGTATTGGACTCTCAACAAGACCCTGTGTAATCCCGCACTGTCTCGACGACAGACATCAGCTGGACTACAGGTTCACCGGCCCATGTGTAGGCTGCGGTTAACACCAGCGCAGAGACGGTGCCGTAACCGGGAGGCACAGACTGATGACGAGTGGTGTTGTAGCATGTTCAGCATTACCATAGATGACCGCCATGTGTGCGTACAGCAGCCCTGAGGGGGGAGGACCAATCCTGCCAATGTTGTGGAGAGACACACTGACGTTACTCCTGGAATCATGGTGTGGGGAGCCATAGGGTATGACTTCAGGTCATCTCTGTTAGTGATTCGGGGGACCATGGCAGCACAGTGCTACATCAGTGACATCCTGCTTCTGCATGTCTTACCCCTCCTGAGATAGCACCCGTCCATACACAGCTCATCTGTCTGTCTATGGACTGCCCGGTCATGTTGATGTCCTCCCGTGGCCAGCCAGGTCCCCCGATCTTTCCCCAAAACATCTGGATCAGCTCGGACATCAACTCAGGCCCAGAGCCAATCTGCAGGATCTCGAGGGCCAGTTACAACAGCTGTGGGCCAACTTACCGCAGGAGAGGATACAATGGCTGTACGACTCCTTTCTGCAGGTATCGGCACATGAATCCAGGCCCCGGGGGTGGTGTTGCCACACCCTACTGACATGGGACCAGCAGTGTGCCCATACTGCTAAGTCTGTTGTCCGTTTGATCTGATATTATAATTATTGCATGACAGCCACATAACCTTTCACCATGTACGGATTTCTTTCTTTTTCACCACTCCGTCTGGTTGCTTAACTTTTTTTTGTCACTGCATACATTTCAGAGCAAATAGCACAGGTAAATGCTGGTTTCGGATTGTGTCTACCCCCATTCTCAGTCTCAGACTTCAAGAAACACCTCAGAAAAACATGCAAACCCAACAGAGAACAGTTGTTAGGTGAACCGACCGTCAGGCTAAGCTTCTGAAGAGAGAAGGGGAGGGAGGAAATAGCTGTGCATAAGATCTTATTGGGGAATTTCAGATTCACTCTAATTCTGCAGATTCCCAAAATCTGCATAATAGGTTCAGTTCTGTGTAAATTATTATTTTTTTAAGTGAAAATATAAATAGGGTAAAAAAATTCAACGTGCACAGCAAGTACAAAAAGATTAGGAGGACAGTTTGTGCATGGTTTAATGCTTAGATACACCACTGGATATCAGCATTAGAGGACTACTGGAAGATTCCCACACTTAGGGTGGGGTTTCTTTACTTAGCTTGGGTGAAGTCAATCTTGCATCCTTCCGTTTACATTACATGGGATGCAAGCCACTTATATGCAACAACTGTAGCACATTTTTGTCATCCTCGTGAGGCCTATCCCACCAAGATTACATGTGTACAATAATGATGGGGAGGCTGCAGTCACTAAGGGTAGCAACATCTCCACCCTTCAGTTAGGGTCGTCACAGGTAGCAAGACAAAACTGCCGTAAACATTGCCTACAGCCCAGGGCCAAAACAGTTTGTTTCAGGGGGAGATTATGTTGCCCTACAAAGGCAAATCACCACATGCATATTTTATCGAAATTGAATTATGACCAGAATCAGGTCTCTTAGGTTCCATTTTATCTGCTGACAAAATAACTTGGTTTGACTGTGTTTGGTAATAAGTTACATACAAACTACACATAAGGGTAGGCAGTCAAAACACTTTGCAGAACTTTTTCTCAGTTTCAGTGTCAGCGTACTAATGCTGTCTACCATTCAAACTTGTAACTCAGAAATTCCAAGATCCTAGTCAGAAATTTCAAGTGGAAGTCAGAATTCCTACTCTGAAAAAGATGGAGGAATCTACACACACCCGACTTCAGAATCCAAAATGGCTGCACCCTTCATCAAAAGGAAATAAAGCTGTAGTTTTATACTGTTTATTAGCATTTACGTCTTGTGGCTAAATAAATTCACCCTACACACAGTTCTGTCCGACCGCTATCTGGGGATGTATTGGTATGGTGTTTTTTACGCAACGTGTTGTTATCAACTGATATTGCTAACAATGGCTAACAGTTAACCAAGCTGGAACTGGGGCCCATTTCAGTAAGCAAGATTTCTTGCTTAGCTGGATAACTTCTCAGATTTAAGGTAGTGTGGGCTAAATGTAAGTGAATGAAAGGCAAAGGCCATTTAAACTGGGGTAAATTAAATCCAACCAGTTATCCGGCTAAGCAAGAAACCTTAGTTTTTGAAATGGGTCACTGGTATTGCTAAATGGCTTTCTGACGTGTTGTATTGGAATGCAGTTAACTCGAGTGTGACATCGCTCCCATCTCTTGCCTCCGACCTCCTTTGCAGGCCAGTGTGCACCTATAGGACAAGAAAAGTCAAATGGGCAGCTGTTACCTGACAAAAGTTTCCCAACCCAGTCCTTGGAGATCCCCAGACAGTCCACATTTTTGCTCCCTCCCAGCTACCTGCCAGATAGTGAACATTTATGCTCCCTCCTAAAAACAAGGATTGTCTGGGGTCCCTAAGGATCAGGTTGGGAAACTTCTGTCAGGTAACATCTATGACAAATGGATTTTTTCCCCCCACAATACTGCTGCCAAAGTTTTATTTACTGATCTGACCATACTCTGCGGATTAGCGCGATCTCTCTCGTTGTGTGCATGTGTCATAAGCAAGATTACACTACAAGGGGTGACACAGTGGCTCAGTTGGTTGCACTGTTGTCTCACACCTCTAGAATTGGGGGATCAAATCCCACCTCTGTTCCATGTTTGTGCACTTCGAATGTTTCATTTGTATTGAGCAGCTTTCTTCTAGGCCAGGGGTCTCAAACTCCAGTCCTGGGGGGGGGGCGCAGCCCTGTGTAGCTTAGTTCTTTACCTGTTCCACCACAAATGATTCAGCTCAAGAGCTGTGTGGTAATTAGCACAAGGAGTTGAATCAGGTGTGTTAAACGAGGGTGAACCGAAAACTGCGGCCCTCCAGGACTGGAGTTTGAGACCTGGAGACCTGTTCTAGGCACTCCTAGTTCCTTCCTGTAGACCAAAGATATGCAGCTGCCCTAACCAGCATCTTGAAATCTGCCAGTGTCTGATTGTTTGAGTGTGTGCATGTGCCCGGTGGTGTCCTGACATCCCCAGGCGGAGTGTAGCCTGGCTGCAGACTCCAGGAGAACTTCACCAGGATAAGCAGTTAGGAAATGCATGGTTGGCTATAGTGCATTTTACTCCATCCCAGAGAACCACAACACAGTGCTAAAGCCAGATAGGACTCTCAAAGTCCTACATAAAAGGAAATAAAAGAGGCAAGACTGATATAATCGCATCCAAGGTGTAAACACTGTTTAATTAATACATGTACGACAGTTAAGTGTGGCTCAATTAACATAAGGCAGCTTGGGTGCAGAGATGGGGATACACATTAAGTGAAACTGTACCACTAATTACCTAACGGAGACAGAAGCTTCCTCCTCTACTGTGTGATATTTACAGGTACAGCAGACAGACAGACTAAAGTATTTACTAAAGTGAGTTTCTTGCAGAAACCAACAGTGACGGCGACTGACAAAATGAGACCTTATTTTCAGCATATTATAACAACTGAGGTAGCTGCTCTTACAGCAAACCCAGTCAATCATCTGTTAGTTTAAACACAGTTTTGACCATAATTTGCCCTTTCTTTGGGAGAGAAAAATGTCAAACTAATGGTTATAAATAATACATACTGTAGCATTTTTTTCTTTAAAGGAGTGTTTATGAAACACTACAATCCTACATTAAAGATGCATGTAGGACACAAATACCAATGCAGCGTTCACTGTTTGTTCGATTTCCTTGTTAGGAAGTGAACTATGTAACATACAGGCCACTCACACTGTGTCCTACATACTGTGCACTACACACTGCTAAGAGTCATCAGGGAGGGAGGCAGCACATCACAGCCACATTAAAGACAGACACAGGAAATTCAGCTCTCTTTCAAGCTGCAAATAGTGAGAGCAGTCACTGCAATGTTATTGACAAGCCTCCCCACCCCCCACGCCATCTCCACCTGTCCCTCCCTCCCTCCATTCCTCAGCCCTTCCACTCCAAGGCGATTCTTTGATGCAGGCACACAGGCTAATCTAAATGTTGCTAGTTGAGCCCAATCCCACATAATTAGTGGCTCTGCACTAACTACATTTCGATTATGAAGCCCATTACATGTGAAGGAGGAGCTTAACGAGGGCCAAGCTTGTGCTAGAGAGAAGACTGCCAGCACGTTTCCCACACACACCTCACAGCCACACAGGCCTCCCCTCTGCATATACGGAGAGCTGTATTTGAACAGTCTAAGATTCTTGAGAAAAAAAAATGATGTACATAGGAATGAAGTAATGACATTTCCACATGGGCAAACAAAGGGCCATTCTCTGCAAAGACACCCCAGTCCCAGGTGAATCCTCAGGTCTCTCTCTCTCTCTCTCTCTCTCTCTCTCTCAACCCATACAGAAGTGGCATCACCCATCTGGTGAGAGCAAGATCCTCTGCTGTACCAGGGCACGATGCATAGTGCATGAGAAGCAACTTCACGGTGCACTGGCTGGGTCCTCCAGAGCCACACCCTGCTCTCTGTCTCAGCATATTGCTGGGCAGTGTGACTGAATGCATCATGCGAAACATGAGCTGCCCTACTGGGTGTAAAGGAGTCCCTTATTAATGCCAAAAGCTGTAGCACAACCCTATCACTTCCTCCACCTCATATACAACCACCCCTGTGAGCACACATTAAATCACCTGCCATTGTCATGGCTCTCATTACAGTTTAGGCTATTTTGGGTTAAAAGCAATAATTGTTTAGCATAATACAGATTCCTGAATTATTACGACTGTCTTTGTCACAGTAACTTGGGAGACTGGCTTAAAAAAGTATAATGTCCAAAGACATATGTGTTCAATGTGAAGGAGCAAGCATAACTGGTGGAGATCATCTACAGCACGTAGGATAGGGGCTGGTGCTGACTCATATCCATGCTATGGAAGACGGCGCACGTCACGCTCACATTCAACCCATGAGAAATGACACACAGTCAGGCTTCAGCAGAGCCCACAGTACCACCTTTTCATTTACCATGGTCACAGGGGGATGAAAAGAGCCAAGCAGCCGACAGAAACCAGCTTGCAAGGAAACAAGACAGAATATTTTGATTATCAGAGGCTGGTGGACTGTGGTGTATAACGGACAGATAACTACATCTCATTGATTACCAATCCAAAGGAAGTCTGAGTAATTAAACATTTTGACGCCCATATACAATTGAATCACTTGGAACCATCATGATACCAAATTCCCATAGATGCCAGCTCAAAACCAAAAACCTCCTTCACAAGTGAAATAGGAAGGGGAGAAAAGGGAGGATAAAAGTGCTGTTTTATCTTAACTGGACACAGAGGCGAGATAGGAATTCCCTGAGAGGGGTTTCGAATAAAGACTACTGCTCATTGTTAATTTGGTCACTTCCAGAACACAGCGGTGGCAAAGGGCCAGGCTGCCATGGTCCCCTGGGCCTGAACAGATGAGGCCACTCCTGCAGGAGTGAAATAAACCGTCGTTAGGGATGTTATGCAGCCTCCATCACGCAGCGCTATTGACAAATTTGATCTCTGCACGCCCGCATTTCGTGTCGCATGGTCAGAGTCAAAGCCCCGTAAATGGAGTGTGTTTTTCAGTTGCCAGCTGATTCCTGAGAGCCACTGCACATCCCATCGACAAGATAGCTACTAAGCAGATTATTGAACACACTGGCTTTTAGACAGACACAAAGACTACTGGTACACCCAGCAGCGAATACAGCTTCAGTTTATCATACTTTCTTGATTGCCAATAATCAGTGAAGTCCAGTCAGTCTTCAAATGAAAAGCATACTTCACTGTTATTCACATAATAATGGAGCACTTTTTGCCCTAGCCTAATTTACTGAGCTAGCAGCATTTTGTAGACTATATTCTCTGTGTATGATCATAAACCGATATTTCAGTCACAGATGAATATAGCGCCTGAATACCCACCCACATAGACACACACACACACACACGGGCCAGGCTTATGGCCAAATATCTATAGGTCTCTGGTGGCTATCAAATGAAGACAAAGGCATTAAATGATTTTTACCCTAGTAAGTCATCCTTAGACCTTCAAGGTCAGTCATGACAAAAGATTAAATGCGTATACATGCCCAACTATAGCAGTATGAAAATTAAGCACACCCCTAAAATTAGTCTTTTAACATATTTGGACATACAAATTAGATCTTCATGTCAACAATACTGATAGAGAAATAATAAAATTGAAACAGCAACACTTCAAAATGAACATTTAGAAACCACTATTATTTCATGTGAAGAAAAGTTAGGATACCCTTACATTTATCACTGCATTAAGCCTAAATGAGAATCAGATGCATCAAATCAGGTACAAATGATTAGGACATTATGTAGTATCTCTGAGTGTTACACCTTATATAAACAAGTGGTCTTCTTTGGTCATAGCCACTGAGGTACAATACAGAAAAAGCTGCCTGAGGCCTTCAGAAGGACAGTTGTTAATGCTTATGAGTCTAGGAAGGGATTTTAAGCTTTTCACTGCACCGTTTATAAAATAATCTACAAATGTAAGTTGCACACTACTGGCAATCTGTCTTACATTTTGTGCTCCTCACATGGGCATCAGAAAGTCTCAAAGAACCATCAAGGGATTTACAGGCAGTTCTTCCAACAGTCCCCATAAAAGCACACAAAAATCAACCATAAAAATGAGATAAAGAATGTGCACAAATGTGGTCAACAATGTTAGCAAGGAAAACACCTCTGCTCTCTAAAAATGACATGCAATATGCGATATGCAAACGATATGCAAGATCGAAGTCCGCCATTAAACCCCAGCATGAGGGACAGCACTTTTAGAGCAACTGCTCTGGGCAAATGAATCAAAGGTGGAGTTCTTTGCGCACAATATTAGACATCATGTTTGGTGAAAAGAACCTCAAACCAGCTATGAAGCTTGGTGGTGGGAGTGTTTTGGTTTGGGGCGGTTTTGCGCCCTCTGGGTCTGGGCGGCTCATGGTCATAGTGTCTACAATGAATTCAGCCTCGCAACAGAGAGTGTTTAAGGGAAATGTGAGGGCATCTGTCAAAAAACTTTAAGGAGAACCATAAGCAAGTATTTTAACATGATGATAAACCCGAACATACAAGCAAATCTACAAAGGAGTGACTCAAAACATAGAAATGGAGGGTAATGGAATAGCTACAGTAGGTTGAATTAATCCAACTGAAATGTTGTGATAGGAATAGTAAAGTACCATACATGTAAGACCACCCCCCCCCCCCAAACAGTTAAGCGAATTCCGCATGGAGGAACGGGGAAAAAATAAAAATAAAAATCTATAGGCTATCATAAAACACTTATAAGAAATGCTTTCAAAGGCTGTTTCTGCCAAAAGAGGCAATAACAGGTACTAAACGTAATGATCTTTTCCCCCACAAATAAGTGTCACGAATCTGTTGAATTTAAGTGAATATATTAGGGATGCACCAATACAATTTTTTTCATACTGATTACAAGTACCAATGCTCACTTTCTGGTACTCACTGATACCGATTAGGGCTGAATAATAAAGACGATCCGCTAAATAGCCAGTGCTAACTGCCATCGGGGGGGCTGAGCGGGGAGGGCTGATTATACCAGTATTAATCTTCGTTTTTTTTTTGTCTGTGGAAAACAATGGATCAGTGGTTTAATTGATTTTAAAACGCCACTCTAAAACCTCAAAAGCAGTGGTTCACTAGCTTTTTATAGCGTGTACCACCTTAGGAATTATTACACTCTCCATGTACCACCATTATGACATTGTGCCTGACTGATACTGTATTAGAGCTTCTGTTATTTTCACTGTATAAGGTTAATCGTTTGACATTTTCTCTCTCCGTGCTAGTGTTTACCAACAGCAGCAACCAAACGTTCAGCAATTTCATCACTCTTATGTCCAGATTTCTTAAGTTTAATTATTACAATCTAATTTTGTGCGTCCTCTTGATAGTTTAGTACAGCACAGTCATTGTTAACTTTGCAGATATTCTGTCCCATTTATTTTGGTCATTAATTATATCACTGATGTCATTAAATGGTCACGGCTATAGGCATCTTTACATTGTCATGAGGACATGAGCATGGTATTGGACCCAATACCGATACTCTGCTCTTGAACTAGTATCGGTGTCTATGCATCCCTAGAATGAAAATTTTTAAGTTAAAATTTCATAGTTTTTGTTAGATTACATCACCATTTTTAAGCATCGGTCAAGTGAAAATTAAGTATTTGTTTTAGTGTATTTTAGACTTTAGGGTGTACTTACTTTTTCACGACACTGTATGTAGGTGTACATAGTGTGTGAGCTGAGGTACTACTTCACTACTTCCCTCTCACTGATTAGTATGGCTACAGGGACTTAAGCGCAAGACAGCAAGCACAGGGCTTGATTGCCTTTTATTTCACAGCTACATCGCACCCCCAGTCCCCAACTCTATTACTGCCATAGACTGCAGATCTGCCACCGTATCAAACATCAGTCGTGGGTCGTTATGTAGCACAGTTATGAAGAACCCTAGAAAGGATTTTCCCTCAAAATGTCATTTCAAATAAAACAGTCCACAATTTACCTATTGAAAAAGCAAACACTGAAACAATGAAATCATTAAAAACAAGTACAATAAGGAGGAAGACTTTCTGTACTTCAATATTTAAAATCCTTTATACATACATAACGTAGTTCCACCTTGTTTGCACATCTAGTTTTAAGCATTTTTGAGGCATCTGCAGTTCAATTTGAATATCTCCCAAGTGCATACACACAAGTAGCGAATGCTTAAAATGTCCCACAGTTTTTCTCCCACTGGCAACAGTGTCACTTACACTTTGTTGCGATAACAGCCCCTCGTGTGTCACAAGCTGTAGCGAGTGTGCAAAACAGCCCATGCTAGCGACTTCCAAATCACATTGCTTTTTTCATATTACTCGTATTGTCTCACACAATTGCGTGCACTTTGTTTAGTGGGATTTTCCAGTAAACACTACTTCCACCTCTCAAAACTTTGTTTTTATAAAGATTGCAAATCATTGTGCTACTACTTGTTGTTAAAAGCGTAAAATACTTCCAGATCGTCACCCTCTTATCTGATGTTCTTATGCTCCCACTACTGCGAATGGTATACACATGATGTCACAGCATGTAGAAGTCACTGCGCTCACACCCAGAGTGGCAAAAAAATCTGAGGAGCAGCATTTGCGATCAGCTTGAATGCTGCAAAAAACATCGGAAATAAGAGCTGATTGTACAAATCAATTTAACAAAAGATTAGAGCTACCTTTTTAGAGAATTCTGAAAACACATTAAGTAGGTATCGGACATGGATCAGTCACATATAACCAACACCCAATCTGTCTGATAGGCCTGGATCGGGGCTGATATTCAGATAGGTGCACCTCTAATTGCCACAAGATGCCAACAGCAGCAGCATAACACTTTATGGGGCAGAAATCTTTAGCAATAACTCAGTTACTGCTGAAGTACAAATCATGAACAAATATAGTCCCTACTTAAGATAACAAATTTACAAAGGTTACAAGTTTACAAAGGTTTACAGAATTAACAGATATAATAAATATAGTAATTGCCTAAATTAAAACAAGTATTAGGATTCATTAATGAAGAATTAACATGAGATCAGTATGTAACCAGGGCTTAGTTGGTGATTAATTAAAAAATAAGTAATAGCATAATACTATATTTGAGCCCCGTCAAGTAAATGTTACCTTATAGTGCAATACTAGTGACAAAGCATGAATCAAACGTAAGCACAAAAGTAGTCAAGGCAGTGTTTTCCCTGGAAATCTTAACATAACTGCTTAACACTTCAGTTTAAGCAATAACAATAACTAAAATAACTCAACTTTGTAACTCATGAGCCTGCAAAACATTGTCACATAATAAAACTGACCTCAAATTTTATGTACAAATGTAAACAAACAGTGGCACTAGCACTATGAACAAACACTTGAAGAGGAAATGCACAGGCACTATTCTGGATGATGGACCGCCAAAAAAGACAAAACCACCTTAAATGTTATTTATTCATGTTTATTGAATTACCATTAGTCTGGCATGCTTTTTAATATCCTTTGTCTTTATGGCTGCTAGATACACTCATCATTAAAGCCATAAAAGTTGTCTTCCTGCTGCCTTAGAACCTCCAGTAAATAAGCATTATTCTGCATTCATTGATGGTGCCAGTGTGTGTTCGTCCATGTTGGGACTAGTGTTATTACCATAAACTAAAACAGGAAAAAGGGAAACTAATAAATAAATATATA
>JAODLC010000071.1:465256-481444 GCA_026781145.1 Hippopotamyrus pictus | reverse complement strand
GCTGGGAGCTGAGAGGAAGCTAAAACATGGACTGTCTGGGGTTCCCTGAGGACTGGGTTAAGAAACACTGCTCTAAAGCTCCTGTGTAGAGGATGTGGCTAACATGACCTGATATCCTGGCTTTTTTTATACAAGATGCAGCCGACAGACTTTCCTAGGAAAGGGAGCCCAGAACGGCTGGATGTTCTCATCTCCTATGATCTTGGCGTTGATTATGGAATTTCCAATAGGTTGTTGGTTGTCTTCCTCACTGGATTTATTTGAAATCTTCCTTGGTGTTACTGTATTGTAGATCTCAGGTCTTTCTCATTGGGTCTCTGCACCCCTAACCCCCCACCTCCATTTTGGCAGAGTGCCTGTCATGCAGTAAATGCAGCAGCTGGCCTGTGTACCTGCTGAGTGACTCTTTTATTTGTTGATTGATTTCACATTCAACATCGCAAACACAGCATGCAGTATTGCAGAATCATGTTTAAACAAGTGCTGCTGATGTTAAGAGAAGTCTACAGGCGGCCAGCTGAAGCTGCTTCTGCTCCAGATCACCACAGAGCATACTTTCCATCCATCCATCCATCCATCCATTCAACCAACTTTCATCTTATCCTGAGCAGGATTTCAGGGGGTATGGAGGACGTCCCACACAGCACATGACATAATACAGGGGTACATGCTGGACAGGATGCAAATCTTACTTCACTATTTTATGTTTAAAATAAGGCAGAAAATACTGGACACAGACCATGCTGCAGATTACTACATCCAGCTTGTTAGATGATGTCGTACTAAACATTCTTTTTTCTTTGTCTACACCAGTCGGTAGTTCAGTGGTAGTTGTACCAGCCTATACTACACTGCCTTCTGTGGGTCACAGTGTTTAACTGACCCCAATAATCTAATTCCTTACAATTGACATTCATGGATGCAGTTACAGTCAGTGCATAACCAATACATTTCCATTTCTGCCATCACAAGCAATCTCTTTTGTATTCACCCCAAACAAGATAACATTTCCTTATATTAAGAGAATGCAGCTGCAGAATTATATTTTATATCTTCTAATAAACTGTTTAGAAACTACAGTACTTAAGAAGCACGTCTGTATGAGAAATATTAAGTTCTTAAATTGAAGTTCTGATGCACTCTGAGAGACATTTAAATCAATCCAACCTTTCCAATCCAAATTTATAAAATTAGATGAACTTGTGATTTCTACATGGCACTGGTACAACATAGGTGAAAATGGAAACATTTAAATTGTATTTGAATACCTCATTTCAAAAAAGTACTATGGATATCTATAATATTTCACAAAAGTATTTTTCAAGCAATTAAAAGTAAATTTCCTGTGTGACTGGTAGTGGATCTAGCGTACATAAATAATACCATAAATCTACCACAAGGTGGAGCCAAAATCCTACATAACCCTGCTCTTTTGAAAACTCTTATATTTTCCACATCCACTGCAGCACTAGGGCAAAGTAAGGTAGTCATACAGATTAAGTCAAAACTAATTCACAGTCCAGGCAGGGAAAGAGCCACCTGGATTACCCAACCCCCAGTACTGAAGTGAACCACCTCTGTGATACACACTATTGAATATGATCACACACTTTAAAATCCCATAATGGACAATAAGAGAATGCACATGAAGCATTCATTCTTTAACTACAGACATCCTGTGATCTTTCCCAAGAATCGCAGGAGTTTCACCAAGATCGCTGTCTATTCCATCTCACAAGTGATCCATGATCTCCTGGAAACTGTCCCCCCCACCCCTCACGCACAAGCACACATTTGCAAATTTACCAGCAAATTATTTAATAACCAGTCCTTGATTTTTCTTCATGTAGGACAACTCTTCCTTAAGTTTTCCTTGGTTGTGTTGAGCAGGGCCTTAACTACCCTTATTAAGCTCCCCCCCCCCCCGGAGAATGGGTGAGGAGTTTCTACGGCAGTATACTTGCTGATTGCTTCGTTCTCACTCCTCACAACAACCAGCTAAGACACTGCCAGAGAAACACCCACAGCTTGCTTAAAACTCCTCTCTCAGTCTGTCCCTGCTGAGTCCTGGTTGAGTCTCTGGTTCTGTCAGGTTCTTATGGAGTCCCTGTTAATGTATTGCCGGAAAGCTGGGATGGCAGTTTAGTTCTGCAAAACAGCACAGAGGTACCCTTGTCCACTGCCTGTCAGCACAGAGTTTTGTGCAGTTCAGTCTGTTTTCTGCCCAACACTGAGAAGGTTAGATTCTGTGTCTCTGAAAATAAAAGAATCATTTTCAGTTAAATTATTTCTGTAAGTGAAATCAATTATTTTTCTTTCTTAAACATGGCTACTTCAACGACAGAATTCAAGATGTTTTGGAATATACAGCATATCTGGTACACCTTTTACTTTGATCTGCATGCTGTATGAAATTATACTTACAAAACCGAGGGCATATACATACAATGAATGTAATCCAAAACTACCCACAAATGGGTAGTAGTACATTTCTTTAAAAAAAACCAAAAAAAACCCACAGTATATATATATATATATATATATGTGGTCAAAACTGTGGAAGCACCTAGCATTTTTGGTATTGCGCTTTGCAAATTACTACATGATTATTGGTGGTAATGTTTATAAACAAAGAATGTTTATAATTATCATACATTGGACAATTAAGTAACTGGAGTAACTAGAATAAAGTTCTGCAATCTCTAAAAATTGGAAATGTGTACACAACTTTGGCCACTAGTGTAGTTTTGAACTCACCACATGTGTTTCAGTCACCTGTCTCAGCAGTTCAATGGCCCTGGTCACATGACACCACTACTGGGACAGGTCCTGTTGGGCATGTGCTGGTACTGACAGGTGATATCTTTAAAGGCTTCTCTGCATACAGTAGGACCACGTGCACTTGGCAGATCTGTTGCTGAAGAGGTGAAACAGCAGCATTTACATTTTGGCAGGAGAAAATGAGGATTCGGCAACACAGGACAGAGGATAAACAAGGACAAACAGGGCCCCAAACCCATACCTGAGGAGGATAAGCCACCTGGCTCAGCGCTATGTGTAACACACATGGTCTTTGTCTGTTTCTGGATGCTAACCTGTGGCCAGCTCCACTCCCTACCCCATGAGACCACACCCGCTTTCACAGGGTTACTCTGAGAAACAAGTGCCAAAAACTCCATCTTGAAATAGCCACATGGTGAGTCACAGAGAAAGAAGATACAAGAAAGGTTGTGGCAGGGTGCAGACCATACAAAGGGGGCTAGAGGCCTGCTGGCTGATAGGAGCATGCTAAGGGGGCTGGAGGCCTACTGGCTGATAGGAGCATGCAAAGGGGGCTGGAGGCCTACTGGCTGATAGGAGCATGCAAAGAGGGCTGGAGGCCTACTGGCTGATAGGACCATGCAAAGAGGGCTGGAGGCCTACTGGCTGATAGGACCATGCAAAGGGGGCTTTAGGCCTACTGGCTGATAGGACCATGCAAAGTGGGCTGGAGGCCTACTGACTGATAGGACCATACAAAGGGGACTGGAGGCCTACTGGCTGATAGCTACATGCATGTCACAATGGCAATGTGGACATCACTGCACAGCTGTAAGGAGGGTCTCTGCATCAGCGTGTGGCTCAGAGGCAGAAACTGAACAGGAGACAGTCTGCAATTCATTAGTCATAATAATTCCATTAAGATAAACTAATTCACTGTTGCATCAGGTGAGGAATTCATTTTAGTATGGTATCTAAGCAGGGTTTATGATTGACAGATGGTATCTAAGCAGGGTTTATGATTGACAGGCTCCCCTCACTGGAGGCTAGGGGATCTGATGTCATAGAAAGACCTTAAATGTCACTTTCCATAGACTTTTGGATTAATGCTCTTCTGGTCACACCTTAGTTAAGTCTCCTCCCTACAGTACACTGTGCTAAATAAGTATGATAAGTCAGCCGCTTTTCACAGAGGACAAATGCCAGGCTTATAATGAGTGCATTACCTGAATGAGGAAAAGACATAGTATGACCTGCAGTTCCTGCTACATTGAGTATTACATTTAAAAACAAACTTAATTACAATTTGCTCCTTGAAGAGCATACCATATTCTACAGCAATGTTTCCCAACCCGGTCCTTGGGGATCCCCAGCAGTCCATGTTTTTGCTCCCTCCCAGTTCTCTGCCTGATAGTCCACATTTTTGCTCCTTTCCCTTTCCTGGCAGGGAGAGAAAAACAGAGACTGTCTGGAGCTCCCCAAGGACCAGATAGGGAAACATGACTCATTTATGCACCACATAAACATATACAATTCCTTAATGTCTTCTTATCTATATAACTTTCAGACTATGGATATGATCTGACTGGCTGGGTGCTGGTGAGGATATGTATCAATACTCAATCAATCACCTCCCGGTTTGCTACCTATTGCTAACTCCAAAGCTAATGACATGTGACAGGAAATGGGGCTTGTGTTGCCCTGTGGGAAAGAACTAAGCTACACGGGGCACCGAGTTTGACACCCCTGAACTGGGCAATACTTCATCAGATAATTTAACTAATTATTAATAAATTAAATGAGCTGGTGGTGAAAAAAATTCTATTTTTGTCTTGCACAGTCTAAGGGTCGTCCAGGGTACATTTCACTACATGTTGTACTTGTATAACCATGTATGTGACAAAATCTTGTATCTTGGGGATTTGGGGGGGGGGGGGGGGGTTTCAGGAAGGTCCTTCAAACAAACTTGGGCAAGGAAGCCCAGGATCTATTGCCAGAAACGGGGAATGCCACTCAGTGGCTGATTTGGCAAATATACTTGAAAAGAGAATCAAAGTTTACTGAGAACACAGTATATTTGAATCCAGCTGGATATTTTACTGGTCAAGTACTGCAACAGCAGGTCTTCTCCTAACACTGGAACTGGTCTGGTCTTCACCCAGTCAACTATATCCCAACAAACCAAGATAGGTATAGCAAACACCTATTATACAGAGTGGACTAAAATATCTTAAACACCGTATTTTAATATTGTTTAAAGTTGTATGTGTGCACAACAAGGGACCTGACTGTCTGTACTTTGATATGTGACTTTTCTAAACAGAATGAGGCAACTAATAGGTCTGCTGAGGCCAAAGAATCTGTACCTCAACCGCAGGAGCATCTGTTAGAAAAACTGCAAAATGATTTATCGTGTGAAGAAGAATAGCCTCCAAATACAAGAGCACATATGGCAGGCATGGAAACTGCATCGGAAATTGGGACCAGTTGGTGCAAGTTGATCACCAACAAGGGTAGATGGACACTTAAAAACTTTCTAAAAGCCATAGAAATATTGCTTGAAGTGAGGACCTCTGTTACTCAGTCTCAACAAAAACTACATAATGTGAGGCTCCACAAAGCCTGAGTTAATATCAGGCCTGCTGTTTGGAGACTGCTCTGATCCAAGATTTATATCCTGGTCTAAGAAGCACATAAGAAGTGGTGTGTGGCTCAGTAAGTTAGTTCTCTGTGCTTGGAAGGTTGCTGGTCTGAGCCTGGCTTTGGCTCAAACCTGTTGGTTATAACCTGTTATTTGAAGTTCTGGAGCACAAAACATAAAATATATTTCCACCTCCTTCATCTGTCAAACAACTGGAGGAGGTTTCATAACAGTCCAACATCCCACGGTACACAGTTCAGGATCTGTATGAGAAAATTCATTTATATGCATTAAAGACATTAAAGACTATTGCATAACAATCATATGTGTCCGTTTTCAATACCTGCATACTATAGTGGCTAATGCTGATTTGCATTTTGCATTTCTGTTTGTATTCATATCTTTGTGGGGACTCCATTCATTTGTATGGGCATAACCTTAATCCTAGTAATAACAACTAACCCCTACCCAGCCCTAACTTTAATCATAAGTATTAATTTTGGTATTTTTAAGTTTGCTACAGTCACAGATTTTTATAACATGAAAAAAGGCCCCCACAACATCAAAAATAACAGGTTTTCATCACATTGTGGGGACATCTGGTCTCCACAATGTAATAAAAATATACCCCCCAACACACACACAAGGCAGTTTAGTTACCAATGTACCAAGTATTTGAAGCGTGGGAAATACCTATGAGCTTCTCACACACAGATATAGGCTGACAGGCAAGATTTGCATGAAACCTACTGGGTACCCCTATAAAGAAATAGAATTCTGTCTTATACTAATTAGTTTAATTTTACAAGTATTAGAAAACATAGGCAATTACAGAAAATATACAAAAATAATACTAATAAATTCACTGCTAAAGGAGGAAAAAAATATTGTGGGAAATAATTAGAAAACTGGTGTTTTTTAGTAAAATTGAAAGTAACTGAATTAAATATTAAATTCAACATATTCTACTTATAATACAGAATTCTAAATAGGACAGTGAAATAGAAATCCAGTGAAATCTGTGTCTACCTCATAGAAAATCAAGTTATGAAATTCTGGCTGACAATTCATTAAAACACAGATACTGGTTTCCTAGTTCCTATTTATTGAAAAGGAACACGCTTGAATAAAATGGCATGCTTGAATACAAACACCAGAATAAAAAAGGAGAGAGTGCCATAAGTCCATGACCTTGTACTGATGAGTAGCTGGAAGATTGTTGTATGGAAATGGCATAAATTCTAACTAAGCAGAAATTAATCAGTGTTACTCAAATATGACATTAAGTTATTAATCTCCTTCTTGAAGCAAATTTTTTTTTCTGATTGAACAGGCGGTCAAAACCCGTCTATGCTGCAAAAAGGAATATGCACCTTGTTTTCAGTTAGCCTCATCAGGCTGTCATTTCCATCACTGGCGCCTCATGTGAGTCACATCAATTCAGTATCAGCCTGCAGACTTCTGATGCTCACCTGCTTATATAAATGTAACGGGTTTGTACTGCTTTTCAAATATTTCCATCATTTACTTTGCAGAATGTTGTATTTCATAGCCTATAGATATTATCAATACTTACATAACAAATAACATTATTAACAACGATTAACAGGATAGAATAGAATAGAATCAATAAAAATGAACATTTTCCTTAATCTTTGTCTAATTAGTCAATAAAACTTTGTTCCAGAACGTTTGTGGCTCATCTTTTCTGCAAATTCCAATCTGGCTTTCTGATTCTTACTGCGGACGAGTGGATTGCATCTTGTGCTATGGCAGCTGTACTCCTGCTCTTGAAAGCGTCATTGAGTGGCGGATTGTGATCCCTCACCTCTGCCCTGTGGTGATGGTGATGTCACAGACTAGTTTTTAGGATCTCTTCACAGGTCTCGCAATGTCAGCTGTTGTTTTCCTTGACTAACCCACTCTGTTGCTTAATAAGCAACTGGATATGATCTGACTGCTGCTCAGTGCGTAATGGGTTTCTGTCATGTGCAGGACATTCCAAACTGTCGTATTGGCTGTGTTTGTACAATCCATCTGATTGATCTTCCCTCTTCTCAGATACAGAATGACTTGCTTTCCCCCCATAGGCAGCCCTCTGGTCTTCATGCTGGTTTATACATTTTAACAACAAATACAGTCTTTGCAGTTTAAACCCAAGGTTAAAACCCAGAGCAGACATTCAGAGCGATCTACTGTTTAAAACAGTCAAGCTATCAGGACACACCTGAATAACATGAAACACCTGTCAGTCACATGTCCCCGTACTGTTGCTCATCTAAAATTTAAGTGGTCTGATACAAAAGGATCTATGTTTAAAGGATCTATGTTTAAATTCCAGGAAGTAAAAGCTGAAATGCTGGTCTTTGTCTCATAGTCATCTTCTGATCTCCAACCCAAATTTCTTCTGTTTAAAGCAAAAACAAATGAACTGGCCTTGTCCTTCCAATAGTTTCGGAGGGGACTCCATACTGCTTTTTTGATCATATTTCGACAATGATGAAATTGTTATGAAATTCTAATATTATATCCATACTACTTATTATTCTGCAATTTCATTCAAATCATTGTGTTCGTCTCTTTCATTTGGTTTGAACATGCTCAGTACCGTGAAGCTGTCTTCAGTTCTAGGTCAGAGAACTGGCATATACAGAGACACACATTTATAAAAAATAATGTGACATGCAATTTTAATGGTCTTCATGGTGCTTATGTTACATAATTTGTTATAGAGAGTTTTAAGTTCGATATCGAAGGTTTAGCGTTTGAAGTTAGCACAAAGCTTTAGCATTTATGAACAACACCGTGTAACAATTATAATAAAGAATAAATAAAGAATGAACGGTAACACTTTACATACAGTAAGGGTGCTCATTGAAGAGCACAGGACACCAAATAAGCCCTTCATGATAACTGACATATCTTGACAAAGGCATTTATAAAGGTTCATTCCCACTTTTGTAGCTGTCATAAATGCTGACATTGGGAACTCCTGTGTCAAGTACCATCTATATTGACTGTCATAAAGTTGTATGATGAAACTTTTTTCATTCAAGTGACATAAAATGTTATAAGACTGACTCTACACTTCAGTGTTTCAGAGTGACATAAAGTAACTGAATGTGGAACCATACAATAAAATTATTTACAGTGTTTCCTAATGCAACCAATTACACCCAATAGTTTTTTTGCTAATAGTTTAGTATTAAATAATTGTTTTTTTAACTATATTTTAATATTTTTAATTGTTATTGTATGTCTACTTAATTCCCTGTTCTCATTATTACTTCTATTCTTGGCTGGATCAACTGTAAAAAAACTAAATTTCACCCCGAGATTAATAAAGTATTCTGGATCAGATTCTGATTGATTTTGATTCTTATGTTAATGCTAAATTCTTGTCCATATCCAAAAGGATATGGGGTATGAGGGTGAAGTAAAGGAACTTTACTGGTATGTGGTTTTGGTGATTTACAGTCACCTACATATGAAATCTAAATGGGCTGTATTTACAATTACAATTGTAAAACTCTGTATCTACCAGGATCATTTCCTTATAAAAATATGGTATATTATGCTTCAAAAAATAATATACATAACATCCTGACCCGTAATATCTGCATATAGTTAAAGTAAGTATGTTTTGAATTATGTAAAATTATGGCTTGAGGATAGTTGTGATCATAACATATTTCCTCACCATTACTGACATGGTACAGGCCATATGCTATATCCACCTCCACCTGGCATCAACAGCAAATCACATGATCATAACGTATTTCCCCACCATTACTTGCATGGTATAGGCTATGGTACAACCCCTCTACCTGGCATCAATGACAGTCAAACCTGCTAATGCATCATTTAGTGGAAGAATCAGGTAGAGGACACAGAAGACACGGCATTCCTGTTCCATCCCTATCAGGTTACCCCATCAGTTTACTAATCAATCTATTTGAATAATTAACGGTCTCTATCTCATGAGAGCTGGTGACGTGGAAAAATCTGCCATAAGTCTCTAGATTGAATATTTGTGTGTCTAGGGTAGGTCTATGCAGTAGGAATGAAATACATCCTAAAAATTGTCACTGCCATTAGAGACTGTTTCTAATACTAAGTGCACATCCAGCTTTTGATATATGCAGTAAAGTTTTGAATATCATTTTCTTACTGACATTAGTAATCAACTTAATGTCTCATGCAGAACGATTCTAGAATTTATTCTGTATACAGTTCATTTGATAATGTGAAAACAGTGTGTTTTTCTCTGATTTACTTTGTGGATCTGTATATGGAATAGCTTTATACAATTTACTGGCATTATGTTTAGTTTTGGTATGTGTGCAGGTATACATGTAATACTGTATATGGTTTACATTCGGACCAAATTTGTGCAGAGAAACCTGCTTAGAGCTAGCAGATAGCTGACTGTTAGAACTGATCTGAAAGCAATATGGTTTAGGAGGAAGTACAATCTGAAACAAAGTTCACATTAATGTATAGCTAGTTAGCTTGATAAATCATTTGTACCATCTCAGCAAATCAATTTCCAAATTTATTTAGCATGCTAGTGATGTATAAAATCACATAATGGAAAGGGACATAGCAGAAACTCATGCCAGGTGTAATGTGACTTTACAACAGAGAAGAGAAGCAACTATGCAGTATAACATTATTCACTTTGTTTTTTTACTTCATACTTTCCAGAAAAATGTATCATGCATTGTCAAGAAATAGATTTTCAGGTTTCTAGCTTAGATGGGTCACATGCAGTAAAATCTGGTTCAGCCAAACTTCCGGTGTGCAGTTTCAGACAACATACAATTGAAATGGTTGCTTTTTACAGTATGAAAATGTCTGTTTTTTGTTAAATAACATTGCTACATAATGGCATGTATAGCAAGTAAAATTCTTTGAATATGCTTTGTAATATTCAGACATGCTTAATACGAATTTAAGGACATATTTTGCATACAAGGAGACATGTATGAAAAATATCTTACCCAGAAAGCAGTGGGTCCCATTCATGTCTGCTGGGTTGCTATACAGCCTGCGGAACGTCTGGCATCAGCATCTGTAATACGGGCAATGGCATGAGGCCTGGCTGAAGTTCCAATAGTGCCTTCACCTTCAAGTCCTGGTAAGTCCTGCATCAATATTCTGATGACCAGCAGTTGACACAAAGACACACATGCAGTTTTCCAGTGTGTCGATCCAAAAAAGACAGGAATGAATGAATCTGAGTGCAGGTTACTATCTATCTATCTATCTATCTATCTATCTATCTATCTATCTATCTATCTGTCCAGCCGTCCATCTTTCTTAAGGAAGTCACTGAACTCTTCTCTGTTGTCCTGTAACGAAAAGGCTGGATGTTCAAACCTTGAGCCTGAAAAAGCTGATGAAAGCTCCATCTGAGTAGATCCACAGTTCCATCCAGCAAAGAAGCTGAGGGAGTGACACACACCAGCTCCTCTCCTTAGCTGCGTTCACCACTGGGCCAGCTTGCCGTCTGCACACTTCTCTCTCACTAGGCATGGTGAACAAGCCCTGACATGCCCGCCACTTCCCCCAGCAGTATTTTGCTCCTCACTAGGGGTGTGATTGGTCAAGCCACAGATCATTTTTATTAACGCCTAAGATAATATGGAATGTAACTATTTAATGAAACGGCTTTAACATTATTACCACTGAATTTGCTACAATTTATCTGCTTATGCTCTAAATAGAACTATTTGCCATTTGCAGGGGAAAAAACCTTCCTGAGAAAAGTAAAGTAGCATAGTTACTACACAAATATGAAAGATGTAATAATATACGAAAAATATACACTGTGTATTACACACACACACACACATACACAGAGGTTTGTAATAATATCTTTGTGGAGATTCTCTATTCATTTCTATGGGGAAAACTGTAATCCCAATGACCTTAACCCCTACCCAGCTCTGACCTTAACCATAAGTAACCAAACAAAATACGAGACTTTTGGCTTTTTTAGTGTTTTGATTGCGTTCACAGATCTTTGTGGGGACTGGAAAAATGGTCCCCACAACATCGAAAAAGCAGGTTTTTATTACATTGTGACACACACACATACACACACACACATACAGTATGCTACAATTTTAATTAGATCTATTCAGTCTATTTACATCAATCTGTTTCGTGTGTCACTGAGAATTCAAATCTGCAAGCGGTCCTCCTCCCTTCCTCCTCAGTGCCATTTACCACAGCCCTGTGCCCTGACTCTGTCACTGCTTCACTGTATAAAAAACCAGCTGCAAATAGATGTTTTAGTTTACAGTTCTAGGACAAGCTTAACAGTCTTAGTTAAAGAACATGCTTTTCTTCTAATATAGATATATATTGGGCCAAAAGTAGGTATACAGTTTTTATTTTACAAAGTAAAGATTCTATTTTAGTTTATATTTTACCACATCAAGGAGCTACCTTGACAACAGCACTGGATTGGGCAACATGGCAGCATTCACGGGCCACCACTTTCTCCAGGAAAGCATCAGCACTGACAGAGCACACAAACACCTAAGAGGCTAAATACGACCCAGTCAGTACTGTAAAAAAAACTGAATAACTACTTTTAAAAAGAACTTTGTAAAATAAAAATTTTACTGTGTAAAATGGAACCATTAAAACTCTATACATACTTTTGGCCCACCCTGTATATAATATTTTTCTTCATTTTTGTATTATTTTATTGTTTGTTTTCCACATAGAGTGCCACATATTTCTGAACATTCTTAAATGTTTTTCCCCGTGAAAACAACCATAGAAGCTTAATACTGAAGCTTCTGCTTCTAACACAAAAACTATTTAAGTCCTGCCTGAGTAGTGTGGGGGCAGCACACATACACCTCCTGATCTGGGGGTTCGAATCCCTCCTCTGTTGTGTTTCAAGTTTGCAAAAAAAACAAAACCCTGTTTCTTCTACGTAGTCCAGTTTTGTGCTGCAGTCCAAAGACGTGCAGTTAGGCTAAGTGGTGTCCCTAAATTACCGATAGAGTGTCAGTGTGCATGTGCTCGGGAACGAACTGGCATCCTGTCCAAGGTTCACCCCAGCCTGCTTCCCTATGTCGCCTGGGATAGGCTCCAACACCCCCCCCCCCCACCCACAGCGATGTCCCTACAAAAAAATAAAACAGTTGATCAAGAAAATATAGTAAATTTACGTGAATCTCATAATATAAAGGAAATGATCATGAAGAATTTACAGACTACCTAGCCAACATGTCACTACTGCAGGTACATGACCTTTTAATTAACACAAGTACTGATGCTGACAAAGTATTCTCACAAATATGAACAGTAGTCAATGTTCTGTACCCAGCATGCTGTAGTCAACATTTAAAGGCAACATCTAACAGTCTGACTGCATCAAAAGCAAGGTGATAAAGACGTTACAGATGACACACCACCCAAGACCAAAGGTATTTTAACAATGTTCATAATTTCTGCAGTAAATGAGCTCATTGGTCTGAAATGCGTTTATCATAATAGCCTATATGGAGCATAAAAGAATACAAAAGATTTACGTTTTCATGTAATAAGTTTTTATAGTTCCTAGTATTTGTCTGGTGTGGAAAAGGGAAAGACTGGGATATCTGCAGAGAGATGCAGACATGCAGATTTGTACAAAAGCTTTGCTGAAGGACTGTAAATGCAGCTGGGATGGTAAGAATAACTTATGAAATGATTTTAGCATGAGTAAAATCCACATATGCATATGTCTCTTTTTAAACAGTAGCGTTATACCGTCACCCATAATCAGTAATCGCAATCATATATTGCAAACCATACTTGAAAAATAGATCAACTATTAAATTTAAAAAAATGATACAAGCTACGTTCGATTATATTCTTGCTTTTACATAGTTAGCAGTCTCTCCTAAGTGGAGCCCGACTAAAAGGAGCTTAAGTTGAGTTACGGGGGACTGTCTCTGCTGAAGTGGGAGTTCATGGCTGGGTAGGTTTGCAGCGCAGCTCAGCTGAGCTCCCAGCATGCAGCGCTCCCTCCTGCTGCACTGTGCCGCACTGGCCTGCAGCTGCACAGAAGCTGTGCTGGGGGGGGGGGGGGCAGCGGTGACCTCGCCAGTGAAGGGACAAAGTCACTCTGGGCTGCGGCCCAGCAGAGAAGCACACCGAGCTCAGCCTGAGGAATGGATGCAGCACTTTTATTGCTCACCCTGACTGGATTTGCAGGCGATGCAGCATTTTCCTTGTGCTATCCTACAGTTTAGTTAACGGATAAATGCAGTTTACGCTAAATGTCCAGTTTGTGATAAATACTAATTAATTTAAATCCAGCAGTTTGGTCCAGCTAAATTATTTACACCCTGTTTGACCTTCTTATTAAACTCGCACTGGCCTCTGTTTTAGAGAGTGCTTCTGCCTTCCAATTAATATACAATAATGGTCAGTAAACAATTTTACATTAGGACTAAAAGCCCTACTACTGCAGGAACACAAAAGAGAAAGGAGACGTGACTGTTCCGTTTGGAAGGACATTTATCAAGTTTGCAGAAGATCGGCAGGATGGGTTTTCTATCCTCTAGTAAATTCCCTTTTGAGATAGTCTAAGGTTCTCCTGCTTAACCAATAAAAACATTCTAGCATCCTTTACAAGACCAATAGGGCATGTCAAGTCCCTACTATCTGGCATATAAGAAAAATTATAGGCCTCTATGACCTCACCAAGGTCCTGATTGCTGTCTGCATTGTGCAGCCCAAGCAGAACTACTCAAAAAGGGAGTGAAGTCAATGAGAGAGCGCGTGGATCCCTTACCCGGCAACTTCAAAGCTTGCTGCATTGATTGCATCATCAGGGCTGGAGCAGCGTGACGGGACGATGCACCATCAAGAGAGCAGCTTGCTGATCCAGCTAACGTGTCCCTTGGGCCATGCTCCCAAAGTCAATGGATCAGGCAGCAGTGAGCGACTCACACATCTATACAACTCACTGAAAGTAGATCACGGGCCACAAAGGACCCTGTGACATCGAGTAACAGTGCGGTTGAGGATTCAGAAGTGCAGTTTGAGCATTTTGAAAGGAAATCTGGCACTTTTAACCCTTGAGCGGGGCTCTCAGATGAGCTTCCCCGGGTAAGTCTATCATAGTTTGAAGTGGCACATTTTAAGCCACCTTGGATAAAACATCAACTAGACAATCAAACCTATTAAAGCACTAGCAGGAGGCCTGGGACAGAAAGCAGCAGCTGCCACATTCGGGCGGCGATGCCCACATGCGTCAGTGTGGCAGCCTTCCAGATCTGCATTTTCATTCACCTCGAGTCACCCATGAAATCTGAACTTGCTGCAGTCTAGCACAGCCACGCCGCATACAGGACACGATTATATACAATCGGGGCAACTCTCCTCCTGAGTGATAACGAGTGAGAGAGTGAGAGAGAGAGAGAGAGAGAGAGAAAGCGAGTGGGGGAGGGGGGGGGCTGCAGCGAATGTCAGAGTATCGTTTGCTGCAGCGCTTCAGTTTATGCCTAACAGCCAGACGGGACGTTCAGATCTATTCAGACTTTCTGTAGATGTCCGGGTGTCTCGTCCTCTCTGGATACAGAGCTGGGAGGGAGAGAAGGTCTAGTCCTGACAGCTCTCTCAGATCAGGGAGCAAAGCAGCGCATAAGAAAAAAAGCTGGATGTTCTAACGTTGCGTGCCTGGAGCGTCCCCCGTCCTCAGGGGCACGATTACAGCCCGTCACCCCCCACACAGTGTGCCGGGAAGTACTCGATTTAGCTGTGGCAACACTGCGACAACGCAGCACCTTCACACAGCATAGATGCGCCGCAGCGGCAGAGTAGGACAGTTCAAAGTAGGCGGCAGCGCGCCTTTGCTCTCGAACCCCTGTCCGGCAGCCTGCCCAGCACACGTCGCTGGTGCTCATTATTTACCGTGCCTTTAACTGGCATGCTGGTATCCACGGGCAACATGTTCTTCATCTGCGCAGGCAGGGCAGCCAGAGTGAAACCGAAACTCAGCCCACCTGCGAGTTCCCCGACTCCTCCTACACTAACATGTGCGGAGAACCCTGGCCCGGGACCGTGGTTCCACAGAGGCTTCAGTGCTACACCCATGCATTTATTCTTGTCTTGGGATAGATTATTTGAACACATCCCTGGCATGGCTGGTATGCACACGGGACTCCCCAACAGGACGACAGAACTGCCGATTCGCAACAACTACAGAAGCTGCAGAGACCGCTCTGTTCAGCTGCACTGCACTCCTGCTGCCTTGCCAGTTCTCTTTATGACTTCAGAGCCCCGTCGGTCACATGACCTGGGGTACGTCTGAGCCATCCGCAAACCGGCCGATGCACAAACTCTGACAGAGATGCTCGGAGCAGCGAAGTCAGCCTACTGCTGCGGCTAAAGTGATGTGAGCAAATCAGGCGCCATGTAGGACTTTCTCCCCACGGCAGATGATAAACTGCACTATGATGAAGCGATCAGAGTCTAATGAGAAATTGGCGGAGGTGCTGCCGTCTCATCTGTGAGAAATGTCCCTGAAAATGAGGCCGCCTCAGTGAAGGAGCAGAAGTCGCGCATGCAGGATGCAGACTCACCTGGATGGCTGCGAACGGGGCAGTGCCGCGGACAGGACTGCGGCGCAGCCCCCGAAGCCGGCTCTTGGTGGCAGCCCCCCCCTCTTTGGCAGCACAAAATGCACAGCTCAGCAGAGCCCTTCCCCTGCCGCAGCAGCAGCGCCGGCGCTTTTAAAGGGGAATGCTACCTCCAGGATTCCCCGCCCCCCC
>JAODLC010000071.1:454855-465162 GCA_026781145.1 Hippopotamyrus pictus | reverse complement strand
AATCCATCATTGTGGGAGGCAGCGTCCCAAACGCTAAACTGGGGGGCAGCATTTGTGGGTGAAACCATCATAATGAATAACCTCAATGGCACACACACACACACACACACACACACACTTTACATGCACAATAAAAAATTAAATTAAACAGCCTACCACATATATAGAAATATCAGAAGTATACAGCAATCAAAATGTGTTATTAGACAAAACAGCGTATAGGAAAACAATATGTGTTTGGAAAAAAAAAAAGTATGAAATATATATGAAAAATGAGGTAATTAACAAAATCTAGACAGAAACCGGAACCTCTTTGAGATGTATGTGAAACCTATTTGTGTTTGACTGTCCTCTCAGCACATTCACTATAGCGAGCAGTTACTTTCACATCTGAGAGCCACCGTATGCTGGAAGGACACGGAAAGAAGAGACATCTAAGCATGTTCTTCTTACCCACGTATCTTCCTGGGCTCCATGACTCAAACTACCGGTGAGACACAAGATGATGCTGGGCTCATAACCAGACACTCACAGTTAAACTTTCCATTAGTGAGATAATGATACTGGCAGCAGAGTATGGTCAAATTCTGTTTTAAAGTATCGATTATTATTAATATTATTAATATCGATAATTATTATTACAAAGTGACTTCTTTTTATAGAAAGCACAGGACTGACATTCTAGCCCATGACCATATGTAGAATCCTCCAGGACTGGGCAGAGGGGTGACACCCACAGGAATTTACACTGCGATAAGTGAGGAAAAAACAAACACTCCACGGACTGGGGAGAAAAAAATTCAAGGTCAAAGTGATGACCTTGCAGGCTATCGAACTTGTCAGCACTGACCATAAGGTTGTTAGTTCCATTCCTATTCTAAAGGCCTCATCTGGTGGTATGAATGGGAAAAATATCTATGCCAGTGACTTTGAACAAAATTATGTAGCAAGCAACAAATAAACTTTTACATAACATTTAATTCCTGCCGTCCTTCCCAACTACCACATGACCCTGAAACTGTGCAGTTTAAACTGCCACTCTGGATCAGTGCTGAGCCCTTCACTGCTTCATTAAAATGAGAGAGTGTGCTTTTCCTCCTATTTACCGTATTACGATTTTACAAACAGTAATTTCTCTTGCCAAAATGTAACAAAATAAACATTTAAATCTGTGGGTTAGGAGGTCCCAGTCAGCAGCTATACCTAGTAAGCATGGTTCTGATACTGGTGCACTGTCATCATTCAATGTTCATTTTGTCACACTGTAATCTATGTCTGTTTCACATTATCCTATGCATGACCACCCAGACTTTAGTATTAATGTTACACTGTTTAACACACCTATGCCGCTGCATAATCCCCCATGAATGCCACCTATTTTATATATATATATATATATATATATATATATATATATAGTTACCCTCGGGCAGAACAATGGAACCCACCTAGTGAGTCAGTTCAGTAATATAGTGGACCAACGTGTAAGTCTGTCACAGCTGATTATTTCTTTCATTGTGTGGTTAATCAGATAGTTTGATTCTACTTTTAGTTCTCTAAACCAAGGCCAGAATCCAACACGGTTTGCAGATTCCTGGGCTCAAACACAACTTCATCAGGAAAGTACCAGGTTTAGTAGGTGTGTCTTAGTAGGGAAATCAGCAAACTGTGTTGGATTCTGTCTGTCCAGGACCGGAACTGGGGAACCCTGCTGTAAACTGACATTCAGTATTATGATTTCTTCATATTTTAAACTTTTTCTCTATATATTATATATTGTTTGATATATCAATTTATTTACTGACTAATATTTTATTGTACACTACCAGTCAAAAGTATATGCACACCACAGGTTTTCACTACTTTTCCATGTATTTCATAAACTGCTGGTTTTTAATTTTTGTTACACATTGGAAAGTTGAGTGAACAATTAGAAATGAAAATGTGAGTCAAATAAAATGAGTTTCCTTTATAACATGGAAAGAGTATGTAACAGTGCATGTCTGACAACATTTTAACTGGTTGTGTGGTGATGGCAGTCAGATTACAGGCTGTCCTTTAATCTTAAATGCACAAGTTACAGTAACTGTTTCATCCCATGAAACAGAGCAGTTTGTATGGATTTTGTATGCAGTTTGTATGTCCATGTAGAAAGAATTTTCCTTGCTGTTATTACTGTTAGAGGAGATTACTTTGATGAATCACAGATATGACATTTTCTTGCTACTAAATGCACTCAAATGGTGAGCATACTGTAAGCTTATTTGTTAGCAAAGAATAGTGAATCTATTTTTAGTAAGTGTTAAGTGAGTGACATGCAAATGTAGGAAAGTGTGTGCAAAAACCTTTGACTGGTAGTGTGTAAACACAAGAAATAGTTAATTTTCATGGTGACGTTAACATCAAAAATATTTCTTGGCTGGAGGAATTTCAAGCACACAGTAGAACTACAAGAGACCACTACAATACTGTTTGGCACCAACATTTAAATGAATTTATTTTCTCATTGTTTGTACACATTTCATACATTTTACGAACTAAACATTTCAGGGAAACATCGTAGCTCAGTGAGTGGCACTACTGGCTCGTACACTCTCAGAAAAAGGGCAGAAATTGGTACCTTTGCTAGTCACTTGTCATTGTACCTTTTAAGGTACAGAAAAGGACTCTGAAGAATGGTACAATTGCCTGCAGCTAAGGGTACATTTGATAGAGCCTTGAGGGTGCAGCCCCAGTGAAATGTAAAGGTACAAAGTGTTACCATTTCTGTCTGACAGTGTGTTGGTGTCCCCAGTTCAAAGGCATTCTGTTAGTTGACACAATGTCTCTAAAGTGCAAGGTGTTCTCCTGCTTTGTACCCTTGGCTTCCTGGGATGGAGTTCTAGAACCAGGAGATCCCATACTGGATAAGGAGTTGGAAATGGATGGATGGATGGATGGATGGATGGATGGATGGAACTATACATTTCTTAGGCATAACATTTAAAGTAGTATTTCAGAAAAAAATAAAAACAGTTTGAGCATAAAGCTTGCCATTATACTCAGAAGACAAACCTAATGGCTAAATAAATGCTGTATTCCAGTTATTGAACACAATAATGTCAATTTCTTTTTTTGCAATTAAATCATGTTATAGTCAAGTCTGCTGGGACAAGTCTACTTGAATTTTGTCAGCTAAGACTTTATCTATATTGCATGTTGAACACTGTACACGGTCCCATGATTATGAAGAAGTTACAGGTCATTTGTTCTGTCTAAACAAATCCATTTCTTATTCCAGCTTATATAATTAATAAGGGTCTTGTTTGTGAATGCTCTATGAAGCTCTCATCTATAATGCACTAAAATTACCTTCATAATGCATTATAATGGCTTATACTGACCATTATAATTTATGAAGGTACCTATAGTGCATTATAGATGAGCTTCATAGAGCATTCATAATGCATAATTAGAAGGGCTATAATGTGTTATGCCTTTTTATAAATAGTTAGAGCCATGTTTATAATGCTTTATGAATGCCTTATAATGCATTATGACTGCTTTAAGTAAAGTGTTACCAAAATTCTAACTTTTAGAAAAGGAGAATCAAAAACAGGCAATGCAGAAATAAGTCACTCTTTTGCAGTATCATTAGTTTATAACTTTTCATTGATCTTTACTGGGGTATGAGAACTTTTTATTATAGTGTAGCTCCGGAAATATTCCCTCATTCATGAATGAATGCAATAGAATCCAGAAACAATGTATTCATGTATTCATCTGCCTACAGGGTATAATTATGCAAAAAAAAAATTTTTTTCAATGGTTAGATTACAGAATGCTCTTTGCACGTTTTATTCCAAATTAATAAATTTTCCCTATTACTGATTCTGCATGCATATTTTGACTATCATTGGACTTTTCATCAAATTCATTCTCCTGTTGATGGAAATGGCAAACACATACTTTTTCATATACTATTCATTTTCCTATTCGTTTTATATTATTTAATTCAATATTTACATGTAAATATTGCGACCAAGCCAAAGCATATGCTTACTTATTTAAAATGTTCATTGTTAATCTACTACTACTGGTACTGATTTAATACCTTACCTTTTTCCCTGTTGAATCATATTCATAGCAGAATACTCCAGGTGATGGCTGTGCACTATTGCGACTGTCCTTTTTGGTGACGGGAGTATTACTGTGTGTGCCTGTGTCTTTCAATGATGCAGGATTATCATTCTATGTACTTTTTAAATGTTACAGTGCTGTTTCACTTTCTTCACTGAGGGGAAAGTGCTGCATTATTATATGCAGGGTGCGATGTGATCTGCAGCAGACGCACGGGGCACCAGAGAAATGGCCACCTCTCTCCACGTTCACTCTCCAAGGCACTGATCTGCTGAGAAAAGATAACAGACTCATTGATTTTCCTCCCCCAAGTGACCACGTCATTTAATCACCAGTCCCAGCTCAGTCTCAGTGCCATTCAATCACATGTGGAGAAGGACTGAATGGCAGAATGCTTCAATAGCTATTGCATCCCCCACCACTCTATATACAGTAAATGTATGTGTGCATATATATTCTCTCTATATATATTCTCCCTACTCTACAATTCAGATGAAGTAGAACATCCCTGTTGACCTGCTACTACAGATGCCTGTAATGGAGACGTGACTAATATGTCATCAGTGAAGAATGAAAAGAGCCAATGGTTATGGTTTTATATTATATAATCTGTACAATTATATATTTTGCCAAAATAAGGAACTGCATTTAATACATGTAGGTTTGATGCTGTAGAAGAATTGAACTGCTGATTATAATGAATGAATAAAATTGCAAACCCTGAACAACATGACCCCAAATCCTAGTCATAAGGATTACTGTCATACCACCTTTGGATGGGTTAAGGGAATACTTATAGCCAAAAATAACTGTCAATGCTATTGTATTGTTCTCTGACGCAGTGTCCTTACACCCTCTACTGAAGGAAAGTGGCGTAGCATTAGAAGTAGGAACACTTAGGACAATGCAGCTGGCATCAGGAGTAGAAGAGGAAGAGTCTATCACTGCTGCCAGGAGCATAACTACTGATGAAGAGTCTGAAGTAAATCTAGGACTAGAAGCACTCAGGAGAGCCTGAGATGTCTCCAAGAGTAGGACAAACCTGGAATACCACCATAACTAGGAACACTCAGAACAACATCACTATGAATAGGACAACTCCAAAGTCCCACCAGGAGAAGGAGACCCTGGAGTACCACGTATAGTACGAACACTGAGGTTTGTCTAAGCATGCACAGACCACAAAAACAAGGTCATATTCTAGTATTATGTCTGGCATTTGTAAAGAGAAATCCAAAAAGACATTACTTGTGTTTCGTATCTCTAACACGTGCCTGTGGTAGTCTGCGCGGATCGATGCGGATTTAGCGAAGTGCAAGTTTTCCATTGCGCAAGTCCTTAGCTGCACTATAAATGCATCTGACGTAGCAAAAAAAGTAAAAAAAAAAAAAACAGCATTCAATGTTATCAGCATCTGGTATAGTCTTTCCATCTACAACCTAATTCTTAAATTATTACGCAGTGTATGCAATATATTGCATTCTCAGTAGTAAATTGTAACACGTAAGTAAACGTTTGCATTATAAATATTACAATGTATCAATATTGTAGTAATTTTACTAGTTATTACTTGTAATTAACGCTAATAGTATTTGCTATACATATACAATCCAGTTAAAACTGGGCTCGATGATAAACGAGTTTAGATCGTTTTAAGGCATTCTGCCTTTCATGCAATAATGATCGCTTGAGTGGGTTCACAGACCTTACTGCTGAATTCGTGAAACATCACCATGCGCAGCTTTGGACTGGACGGGTATTCCGCTTTGCGGAACACCATAGAAGGGTACCATGCTAACGGGAGCGCGTCCCTTAAAGGGACAGCTAGCAATTCCCCTTTTTATACTACAAATAAACTATCAGTTTCGAAATCCTAAAAACATCATTCGTTTTGGAAGATGATTTTTCTTTCGTTCCTTGTAATGCGCTCGATGTTTCCCTTTTTTTTTTTTTTTTTTTTTTTTTTTTTTTTTGTGTTTAGTCAGAATTAGTCATTAATCAATTGGCAGATGGCTCTCCTTATAACAACGACATGTTTCGATTGAAACATGAGACAATATAATCTTTACGAACACAATTCATTTTCCATAAATTTTAATTGTACAAAGACGGAACGTGTGGTTTCACCAACTTTCATAGTCAAGTAGAACGATGTTAATTGGGCCAACTCGCCAGTTTTATTTTGCCTTGGAGGCGCCGGCGGTGGTGCTTGCATATAGGGCGCCACATTGGTTACTGGGCTACTGTGTTATATTGCGTTTTTCCATCACTTGATTCTCCTTGTGTGTGTGAATTCTATTAATATCTAGTAGTAAATAATTTCAAATAACAATAGGCCTACATGTATCATTTGACTCATTTGTACATTAATTGCTTTTGACAAAGGCGTGTGTTAAATTATTCGGTCATTAATAATAATGGAATTTTGAAAAACATTATAAATTGAAGAAAAAAATAGATTTCACATAGGTTATATTCTGTTAACTGCTATTGTATTTCTTTAATATGTTCATCTTCACACAAAAATCCGTCAATAAATATTTGTATTGCCGTCTCAGTGATATCTGTCTATAGTTAGGCTTCTTGTACGCGGTAGTAATTTTCTTTTATGCGAAAAAGAACGATCATGTAGTGTTACACTTTAGATACTCGACATCACGTAGGAAGAAGATTAAGTGGAAAAAAAGTTGAATTGAATGTTGCATGCTTACGTATACAGATATGTGAATTCTAATAAGGATTTCACTTATTTTTCTGCTTTATCTTGTTAAGGTGTTATTTATAATTGAACTAAGATTATAGTTTATTGAACAAATTCTGCTTTAAAACAATAATTATTGGGATATTTAGTTGAATACCTAAGAAGAATGTTCAGAAATAAACTATCACAAGTTCCCCTTTGGTTTTGCTACAGGTACTCTGGTCTTGCCGTAGAGTCCAAACACACGACATTTAGATGAACTGGTTTCTTGAAGTTACTCATACCGTGTGCCCTGATTTGGGCATCCTCTGTCTTGTGCTAAATGCTTTCTGGAATTGAGGACAGGTTTCAGGTCTACCATGACCCTGCAGTGAATTAGGAAAATGAAACATCCGTGCATTCATCCATCTCTAACTGCTTATCCTGGTCAGAGTTGCAGCTGGTGGGGGGAGCCTATCCCAGGCTGCATGGATGTGCCAAATAGATGCCAGTCTATCACATGGCATCCACCATATTCATCATTATAAATTAAAAAGCTATCATTCTGCTTTATCACTGTTACCTTGTTCCAGGCTAATGATGCACGTATTGACACTTGAACCATTATAGTCCCTCTACTCCACTTTCCGAAGAGCAACCATAATTATTACTACTTATACTGACCTATGTTACTACATGTGCCCTTGAAGTGTAGGAGATAAAAAGCATGTGGTGTAACAGCTAAAGAAGCAATAGTCGTACATTTGAGTTCCAGAAGTGACCCTGCTATTGTATTCCCAAGCAAGGATAAAATGGGTAGCTAAGCAATTATTGGAAAATATAAAGGCAATGCAGCAATCCAGCTCTATGCACCAGAGAACCATGATTATGCAGCTCTATGCACTGGAACACAAAGGCAGTGCAGTAAGGCAACTCTATGCATCACAACACAGAAGTGGTGCAGCAATGCAGCGCTATGTACTGCAACACTAAAGCACGTGTTAGTACCGCTGCATGTTCAGAAAGGTATGGCAGTAAAGGAAAGACTCACAGCATTTAGCGATGGGCATCCTTGGGTTCAGTGATTCATTCTGCTCCTGGGAATGTTCAGTGTGCAGTGTTCAGTGATTCATTCTGCCCCTGGGAAGCCAACGCCGTCCATTTTACTTATTGCTCCTCAATGCTGGCGCTACGTGGAGAACAGGACAAATGTTTCCAATTCAAGTGACAGCTAATGCACCATTGAGAATTTTTTCGGAGTAAAATGCCCAATTGTATACAATGTATCATTTTATTCAGGTGCAGTTCATACTGGCAACAATGCAAAACAAGCTACATTACACGTAAATTCTTGCAACCTTGCACCTGCCACTTCAGTATGATTGCAAACTGAAAGCTAAATCAGAATAGGCAGTAAAAAGACAGATAAATCTTATATAAATCAAATTATTTGTTGCAGTATTTATTTTGTGTTTATTTAATTTTAAAGAAACAAAATGCAGTTATTATTACCAGCATGGTCGATAGAGGTTGTGGAGGTAGTGTGTTTTGAGATCAAATGATAAAACAAGTAACATTTTACTCAATACTATAATTTTGTTCTCACTTAAAACACATTTTCTCTCTTCTTTGGAATCAACTACTGCAACATTGTAAATTTTTTAGCCACCAGCTGCCACTGATCACCAAATAACTATAGGAACAAGGAAATCCTTATTTCAGTTTTAAATTTTCCTGCACAAAAAAGTCTGAGACAAAATAGCAATAATATAATTACATTTTGTTTCTTAGTTTATATCAATCAAACCAGCTTCTTTAAAAGTCAGCTGTAATTTATGAAATGTATTTGTGCTTTTACAAACCTGCAATAATCCGAGGCGCTGGCACTGGCAGTGCAAGAAATCGCCACCAGATGGCACCAGAACATTTCCCCAGTTCATTGTAAATCACAGCATGGTGAGAATGTGGTTGTAGAAAAAGTACTGGACAATTTCAATAAACATAATAATGCTACAATATGTATTTTAGTAAGCGCTGCATAGAGCAGAGTCCCCAGCTTTTATCAGACCTGTTTACAGGGTAATTTGCCCATCCATTCATCCATCCATTTTCTGTAACTGCTTATCCCAGTTACGGTCACAGGAGGCTGTTATCTTTAATATGTAAACACACATTTACTACAAATGCATCAAGATTTATTTAGGGGGGTTCTAACTCATTTTCTGTAGCTGGCTCCGTGTCTGATCGGCAGCAAACAAATTTGGGGGAGGAGGTTCAAATCTGTTTATTTACTGCACAGCTGTTAGATAACCGACTGGCCAGCTGTTTACTTAATGCCATTTAAAGAAAGCGATTCAGGCAGAGCAGTGGGTGCACAATCATTACACTCTGTTAGCAGCTTTTCTTTCATCATTAAGCCTGAGTGTGGTTTTTATCCGTCGCACTTGTTTAAATGTCATTTGCTGACTATGATCAGGTGTCATAGGAAGTGTTTTGTGCAAAGCAACATGCAGGTGTGGAAAAGCTTGTGGTCGGTAAGAAGGGTCAGTCAGTGTCACCACCCAAAGGGGTTAGGGTTAGGGTTAGGTTAGGTTAGGGTTAGGCTTAGCCTCACTCAAAGGGCCAGTGCTGATATGATTACACTGCCAACCATGGGATTCAAATCCACAACAAATCCCCTAGACACAGTACAGATTCCAAACCCACAGGCTATACATCACCCTGTTAAAAGCTAATGTGCCCTCACTCCCTATGACACCTGATCATAGTCAAATGACATTCAAACAAGTGCTTAATGATGAAAGAAAATCTGAATGACTGGCATGTGAGCGGTGCCTTGTGCTTTGAGGGTGGCTGTCAGGGATGATGATGTCATGCCAGTCTAATGGCTGCTCCCTGAGAGAGGAGAGCAGCCATTTTGGAATGAGCCTGTGCTGGGAGATCTGCTAAAATGATCAAAATATTGCACAACAGGCATAGTTTAAACCAAGTCATTTTCAACAACAAAATAATTTTTTTGAAGTTTTTGTAAAGGGAGCACTAGTTTCACTGGTGTCATGACTATCAGCGCAATACAGCTAATTGGGTTATAAACTAAAAGAATCAAGCATTTCCAATGAACAAAACACGCAGCGCCACCGTGTTCTGCATCTGAGTGGTCCAAGCCAATGAGTGACTTTTTCCTTTGTCAGTTTCATGATGTCATCTGTCACCAACACTCTACGTGGGCTGAGGGTCAGGCACTTGTAGAATTTCTCACTGCTATGAAAAGTAAACCATTTGCACTCCCTAGGTGACAATTCACTAAACATTTACCCAAAGCCCGATATTAATGTTAAAGTGGATTTTATGCATCATGCCGTGGGGCCGTCAGAAAATAGAGGAACTTAATTTCAGTAAAGCAGACACAGGGAACCTCAATTATTCCTCAGAAGAACAGCACACTCCACGCAGAACGCTTCTCAGCACACTTCACGCAGAACGCTTCTCAGCACACTTCACGCAGAAC
>JAODLC010000071.1:434400-454755 GCA_026781145.1 Hippopotamyrus pictus | reverse complement strand
GCTTCTCAGCACACTCCACGCAGAACGCTTCTCAGCACACTCCACGCAGAACGCTTCTCAGCACACTCCACGCAGAACGCTTCTCAGCACACTCCACGCAGAATGCTTCTCCTAGTTTAGTAGGAGTTTCAGTAGACAACCAGTGACTCTGCTTGAATCTTTATCATAATAAGGGCTGATATTTTGTTTAGTTTAGTTGTAGGTCTTACAGTTACAACAGAAACTTGCTGTGGGTCGCCCATAAGTAGTGGCATGTAGATTCATTTAAAAAATGAACAAAAGCTGCTGTATTGAACTACACCATGGTGGCATTTCCCAGTGCGGCCCTCAGGGACCCCCAGACAGTCCATGATTTTGCTGGGAGCTGGAAGCAAAAACATGGGCTGTCTGGGGGCCCCCGGGGGCCAGATTGGGATACAGTTTGGCTTTACCCAAACATAGCTGTGGAATCCATGCTGCAGGAATGATCCACTTATCTGTATGATCTTTCCATTTGCAGAAATAGAAGTTCACTGCAAATAGTTTTAGCAGCTGCAGAAGCAATATTTCCTTGCAACAGAGCCAAACCCATTATCATTTTATTGGCTACTTCTTGCCTAAAGATGGTGCCCTTTTCTTCAACTACATTTTCCCTTGCTAGTGTGTTATCAGCTTGAAAAGAGAAAGAAATGTTAATTTATTCAATCTACTGAAGTTATTCCCTTTTTGACTACTTAGTGCTTAATATTTATTTCAGATAACAAAATGTAAGCAATGTAATTTTTATTTGTTCTTGCACTCTATATACATTAATTTATTCAGCAGACATGTTTGATCCAATTAAGGATCAGAGAGCAGCATCAGACAGCTACCCAAAAGTAACTGAGTAAAAGGGTCTTGCTCAACAGAGGCATCGTCCAGGGGAGCATGGGATTTAAACCAGTGACCTTCCAAGCACAGAGTTCGAACCCACAGAGCCAAACACCATCCCACTACAAGGCTGTTGTCTCAGGACATAGCAGAGTAAAAGGTTGCTCATCAGATAAGTGTCACAGGGCTGGCCAAACTAACTTCCTATGTGTTACCAGCAAGGGTATCAAAACATAATCTAAAGTGTACATTTAGTTCTCTGTGGCCTTGACTTAATTACATAATTATCTATTTTGCATTACATTTGTATAAGTATTTTGTCGCTATATAGATAGATAGAAAGACAGATAGTGCAAGAATGAATAATTAAATAGAGAAATATAGGAGAGACTGCCCTCAGCTTATTCTTGTCAGAAAGGCTGGATGGTGAATGGCGAATTACCAGCATCAGAATGTTTTTATTATCCAAATGAAGGGAATTGCTTAAGACCCAGAATATTCCCTGTCTTGTGGTCTGTGCTTTCTTGGACATACTCCAGGCTCACTTTGACCCTGTATTATTATTATTATTATTATTATATTATTATTATTTAGCAGTTATCCATTTTGCATAAGCACTTGTCTGATGCAGGGTCACTGTGAGTGTAGGGTATTGCAGGCCCTTGACAGGATGTGCATACATATCATGTTTATACACCTATCCGGGTTCATATGCTGGGCCTGGAAGGGCAAACCAAATTATCAGGAGAAAACCCACATGAAACCTGGGTGAACTAAAATGCCAGGACAGGAATAAAAATCACAGTGCTACCCCTTGTGTTACCCACTACTGGGAGCCTGAGGAGCTTCAACTAGATCTTTTCCCAACAAATACACAACACGCTAAAATTAATTATTTAATTTTTCTTGGAGTTCAAACAACCACACACTCGCTATGGTGGGCGGTAAGATTAATTTGGTGGCGTCGCAGTAATTCGTGGACTTTAATCCAACAGTTGGGACAGCCACCCCACATGAAGCATGTTAATATACAGGCGGTGTTTATTGGAGCGCGCATAGTAAGTATGAAGTAAGCGCTAATCGGCCGAACTGCTCAGCTGGGAGCTATTTATACCACGTGACTGGAGCGCCGTTCCTCTCGCAGTAGCAGCCATCATTTTACTCAATGCAGAGTCGACCCTGAAAAAGGAGTCGAGGGGGATTAAACGAGGAGTCATGGATTAACACGAGAATAAACGGGAAAGCAATCTTATGAAAGCATTTTGTTCGCGTTTTCGTTGTTTTTACAGCTTTTTAAACCTGACAGGTAAAGTATTACTCGTGAGCACAATTTTCGCTGGTGATTTTCCTTTTACTAGAATGAAGATGATTTGCCCGAAACACAGCCGATAATCGTATGCCGTCAAATAATACATACGACGTATTTTAAGATCGACACCTCACGAAACGCGTATATAGGTCTGTGCCGTCGATTCTTGCATTTCCAGTTGCCGCACCCGAGTGCAAATGTCTCGTTTAACCCCGAGAGTAGTCGAGTACTTCCTGTATTTCAAGCTTAAACTTTTTTCCGTCAAACCAAAACATAAAAACTGGACCATGTTGTGTTTTTTTTGCATCTAATTATGCTGACCGTTGTGGTTTACATCGATTAGGTACCACTTTTAGGTTCAGGTGACGGTAAGGCTATGTGATATTTACTCAAGTACGCATTCACTACGGAAACCGAACTTTTGTAGGTTTTTAAAAATGTAATTATACATGCTGTTATACTTATGTCTTACTTTCGTTTTGAAAAAGTTGAGTTGACTTGGGTCCTCCCCCAAACAAAGTAACACACTGTCACGGTATGTTTATTTAGCGTTTTTGTCTTTATTCCGACCTAGCTTAATTATATTTAATGACCTTTCTATGGAATATATTGCTTTCAGAATCGAATGTTACGATAGACACTACATATAAAACTCGGGTATGTTTTTTTTTTTTTTTTTTTTTTTTTTTTTTGATGGCTACATTGTTCGCTTAGCTTGCTTCCTCTAGAGGCGACCACCAGTATAGCTTTATTTGTACCTGTTTTAATATTTTAAATCTTAAAAGGAACAGAGAAGCTTACAAGTTTATAGTCTTTACTTCTGGACGTTTTTTTTTTTGTCTTTATTTTATTTTAATACTTTGCGAATGGGGGGGGGGGTTATTCTTGTGCAGTATTAGTAGTAGTAGTAATAGTAGTACACTAGTAATGCTGTTGATGTCCAAGCAGTCATAACTGTAAATTGACAACTTCTATTACTTTTACTAGGCAGGCTACTGGCGTAGTCAAATGCACTCAATCAGATATAGCCTGAAGTAAGCGAAGAAGCGTTTCTGAGTGAGTCCTTAATTTTAAAGCTTTCATGTACACTGGTAGTCCTTGTCAATGTGAATGTGAAGTCCTTTGTTCCGTCATCAGAAACGTATGATGCATTTCATACTGACTTCTCCATTTTATGCTCTTTTGACATGACAGACCCGCCTGTGTAACGTATGTTGTATATGACAAGTAATTTTAAATTAGTATCTAACCAAATGTGCTGCTTCAGCTGTTTTTGTAGATCAAAGATCATAGGTTAAAATGGTGGTTTTGTCTGTTCTGTCCTGCTGGGCATCACCCAGGTGGCAGTAGTACTCACTGCATGGGCAGGCTTAATTGGGTTGCAGACTGTTGCATTGTCTGTAGATTGTTGATAGGAGGGCCCTGAGACTCTAGATGAGTCTGGCCTTGGTTAGTATACAGCGCTAGACGAGTCCTGGAATATATGAGTCAAACTGTTCAAGTGTAACCTGTTGGCATGGCAACAGCAATACAGTGTCTGACAGCTGGGTTGTGTGGTCAGGGAATAGTGACGTTTAGCTCTCTGAGGAAACGTGTAATACCTGGAAATGAGGATGTATGAAGTCTAGACAGCAGAACAAGGGTGAGGTCACAGTTTGCCACATTCTTAAATTTAGTACTGTCCCTACCCCCCCCGTGAGTATATGCCATGACTTGATCCTAGGCAACAGACTTTGAATTATTTGCATATAAAATGGAAAGGAAAGTGTAACCTAGTAGTGTTCTTCACTGGGTAACAATTTAAGTGGTGTCCCACAGACTTTGAACGCTCTGTATCTCATAGTGGTACATCATTGTGGAAATTTTGACTAACCCCAATATGTTTTTTTTTTTTTTGTCTAGTATTACTGAAACTGGTAACTGATAGTTTCTGAGCAGTTTGTTATATTTTCTGTATTATCAGAGAAACAGGCAAAAGCAGAAGATGTAAAGGAGAAATGAATGATACATGCATCTTAAACTCCTTTACAGTCTCTTGCAGTTTGCCTCAACTCCCTGCTGTCTAAATGAAGCAAAACATAGACTCTTTTAGTATTAAAACACTACAGGTCATAGACAACAACCTGCTGACCACACACTTGCATACCTGCTTGTAATCAGTGACACTGCTAGTGTTCACTGGTGATTTTAAACAAAATGAGTGATTTTAAAAGCAGCAGATAACTGCTCAATACATATTGACTAAAGTGCAAATATTGACCAAGATTGATCAATCGGACCGATGCTGCTGTCATGATTTTTAAGTTTAACCAGTATTGATATATTAACAGATACGTTGTGTATTTCGATTCCCTGTTTCCCACCTGTTTTGTTTTCTGGATCATTTGCTGTTCTTACACTGCGCAAAACTAAGGGTAAAATCTGAACAAATGACGGGAATTCTTTATTGGATTAGTTGGTTAAAATTGGCTTCCCTTAGAGAGTGTAAACTTGTGGTTTGTATACATTGTAACCTACAATAACCTAACAGCAGCATCTTGGTCCTGCAGAAGGTCTGTTTGCAGTGTTTGCGTAACATGCCCTCCTTCACAGCCATGTCATTGCATGTTTTGGCTGACTGCTTTTTTGGGAACTTTGGGCAGTTGGAGACTGTTCTGCTTTAGGGAGGAAGAAATGAGGCTATTAGACTTCCAACTTTGCTTTCTATGTGGAGAGTAAGATTTCAGTTAGAATGTGTGGCTTTTGCTCTAAGTTCAGTCAGTGCGTGTTCACTGTCAGTAATATTTAACTTGATACAATTTAAAAAAATACAAAGGGCTCTGTACTTGTAACTTAATGTATTAGGCATTCAGCAAAAGCACTTTGATTTAGATAATGGTTTCTCGTGTTGGTTCACAGTTCCCTCTCCTGCTTTTTTTTTTTGTTGATGGCATGGATGAGTGTAAAGTTTGCTGCTTGAAATTAAAGTGAGCAAATGTTGCCTTTCAAAGAATCTCTTGTTATGACCAGCATTTTGGAAGAGTTTTCCATGGCAACCAATTGTTTATGCTGGTGCTGGAGATGCTGGGTCACATTGAATGAGTTGATTGCCTCCTGGTATGTCCTTTCTAATTTCTGCTAGGTTAAATCAGTTTACAGTAGTTTTCTTTTGCTTTACCCATTGTTAGCTATAAACATATCAATTTAGTGCAGATTTTAATACTTAAATACTCATCAGCAGTGCACATGCAAGGCCTTGGTAGCAACTAGTCAGTGCTGATGAATTGTATAAATAATTCAATATAGTGTATGATATTTTTCCTGTACTGTAGCATCTGGAAAGTTTGGAACAAAATTGTGTTACTTGTTTGACAGGTGCTGAGTCAGGGGGTGTTTGCCTAAGGACAAGCTCTGGGTACGTACCTGAACACAGTACTGAGAGCGATATGCTTATTTGACTGGGTGCTGATACTTTTAAGACAGTCGAATGTATGTATATTGCCATAATAACTCTGTTTTGGTGGTTGGCTTTTGGGTGCAAGTTACTAGGAGTGTAAGATGGCTCTACATCTCAAGCAGAAAAGAACTTGTTTAAAAGAATGATTCATTCACAAATTGAACATCACAATCATTCATGTGGATAGCTGTTTTTGTGTGTAAGTAGTGTTTATCATTGAGACCACATCACATTGTAGTGCATCTAGTGCTTTTTTCTCCAGCTGAAAATCACACAAATACAAATGTGTTGTGTTGTATTGGACATGGGTATTAATATATCATTCGCGTTAGAACTGATTCACAGTGGGATATTGCGTGTTGTAGCAGGACTCTAATTGTGCTGTGGAATCATCTGTGGAACTCTTCCTCATGCAATGAACAGAGCTGCTCAAAATGAACTTATCCTGACCTTTCTTGAAGCTTGAAGTTTTAATTTCTATACTAACTAGAGAACCTACCAAACTCACCAGAACTAATTTCATTGGAATTATGGGAGTTTCCCTAATAGACTATATACTCTGTTAATGTAATCAATCCACTCAGAATAGCTTACTTTGTCTAACTAGTAATCTGAATCAGAATAGCCTACTTTGTCTAACTGGTAATCTGCCCATTGGGGGGAGTATACCTTAGATGTGTGCGAATGATCAGTGCAGGGCTGTAAAATGGGGACTCACTGTCTTGGATTGGTGTTGATTGGATCGGTAAGTAGCGCTTGACTTTTGGGTTTGGCTGTTTAGTTTTGGCAATTCACTGACTAAGATTTTGACATTTTGTGGAATCTGATAAACTCAGTTCCAGATGTGAATTGTTTTTTTTTAATACCTTATTTTGAGGAACGCTTTCTAACTGGTACAAAATTGCTGCTAACAGTCATATCCCAAATTATATAATCATTTATGGTATATTCCAGGGCGTAAACTAATCATGTTTAATATGACATTAAACCAGTTTTCCCCTCAAATGATACATAACATGAATATATTCAAAATGACCTTTCTGAATGACTTCATTTTTGGCTAATATTCTATGAATACGAGTCTGATTGTCTGGCTGCAGAAGGGGTCTGAGAGCCTGTGTCCTCCGTCAGGCCCCATCCACTCTCACTCCCCTACGTCATTTCCGTTCGAACGTCAGAATCCGTCTTGTCGCGTTAGATTACGACTTACTGACTGCCGCTATAGAATCCATCTTGTCGCGCATGTAATTCTTAAAACGCGGTATGTATGGCTTAACAGTTTAAAAATGAATCATCACATCGAAATACGTGTGTGTCAAACTCCTCTCCTTACTACAGGCAATGCGTGTTTACCTTAAAGTCCTAAGACTAGTGCTAACATAAGTCAGCCAAAGTCAAAGTAAACTTTATAGTCATCTCAGCTACTGTATATACAAGTATAAATAGATATAAATATGATGTAAATGCTGACAGTATACCATGAAATATTGTACTTTAATAAATATGGCACAAGAAAATAATTATTAACAGTACACATTTTAGCTATAGTCTGTCTCACAATAATAACATGTACAGTAGCACTATATTTACACACATATATGTACAACGGTAATGTTCAGGTTTGAGACGGATTCTATTGTTTAAACGGAAATTAGGTATTGGGGTTTGGGAAGACGGAGTCTGTCATTTTAACGGAAATGACGTAGGGGCTTGAGAGTGGATGGGGCCTGACGGAGGACACACGCTCTCAGACCCCTCCGGCAGCCAGACCCTTCTTAATAAATTGGTTACATTTTAAAAATGGTGGTTTCTTCCCTTTTCACACAAGGTGGGGTAAATCACGTATTGTAGGCATGTAGTCTAACAAAAATGGTCGGCCCACATTTGGCATGAATATCGCAACGCTCCTCCTGGGACCTTTAGGGAATCTGCATGAGCTCATTTATGTGAGCAGGCTCCGTGTTTTTTCCTCCAGTGTTCTCTTGTAATAACCTGCACTGAAACTAGCAATGTCTTTGTAGTGTGTGGCCATTTTGCATGGGGCTTATACAGCTATGGAAAGGAGCCATCAGGTGCAGTGTCATATAGGGTTGCTCACTGGCCGCCCTTTTAAGCTGTCTGTATGTTTACTGCTGCCAAGTACAGGAAAAACTAGCGAAAAGAATCATTGTCACTTCGTCAGATGCCCCCTCGCCTTCATGCACATACCGGGTGTTTAGTGTGGAAATGCCGACACGCTTAACCATTCACCTGTAGGACATTTGCAGTGGATTCCTGTTGCCTTTTAAATGACTGTCCCACTGCTGTAGGTGTGGCCTGTGTCTGCATGGGCTCCACCATTTTCTCAGTTTCTACTGACTTTTGCTGTGTCGTTTTTCGGCTTGGGGCGGCCTTTCTGTTTTTCCAGGTTTTATTTTCTTAGTCATTACTATTATTAGAAACATATAGAGCATATTGCCTGTTTATTCGTATACCCATATGGGTTTTGTGGTAATATAGTCCAATAGTCCTGCATTTTGTGATTTTTAGGTAGTGTCATATTGGCCATAGCTGTTTGTATCTCTTGTGAGCTTCACTGCCTGTGGGTGAACACTGTCCATGGGGCTCCATAATTACCCTGGCAGTGCACCCAGCTAAAATCCAGTGCAGTAACCACAACCTTAGTCACAACCTTAACAGACTGTCAGTCTGGGGCATCTGGAACTTGCTAAGCCAGTGAATGATCTGTACTGCAGTGATCTGAGAGTGTGAAACCTTCAGTTGGATATGATTGTGGTGGCTTTGATCCCACAGACTCCAGTGCTGTGTGAATCATGAGCTCCACCTGGACCAGTATTCAGTCCGTAATCGTTCAGTTATGATTCTTCCATGACCTCTGCCTGCGATGTATTTGTGGGATGACTATGTTGATGAAATGGAGGGAAGGAGGTTTTTGATTTACAGACTAGGCACACTATGCAAGCCCCAATTTGCATGAGGATTAAGTGGGGGTTGATGGTCAGGACAAGAGGCCCCAGTGTTGCCTGTGTCCCCCCCCCCACCCCAGAAACAAGAGCTCTGCATGCATTTCAATCAGGTCTGGCTGGCCCTTCCAGCTGCGGCTCCTTAAAGGTCAGCTGCTTAGTTGTTCTTCAGGAAATGCAGCAAAAAAATCCCCAGCAAGTGTCTTGTGGGTTAAGTACGCTGTATGTGGGTGTAACCTAAGTTTTACGGTGAACTTCTCCACACCTTGCTTTGAACATTTGCTGTTTTGGCCCTGCTGTTAGTGGGGATTTTCTTCACACATGATTACATGCTCACTACTGCCACCTGGGGCCCACTTCAGTGAGATCATCCTTGGCCACTCCCCCAAAATCATGCTTGCCTCTGGGACTACCAAGCTGTGCAGTTATGTTATTCCTCTGAGGTAAGTGCTGGCAGACATTCAAGTGCCAGCTTGTTACGTGAGATTGAAATTTTTAGCAGGAAGCTAAAGTTTCTCATCTGGATGGTCAGGTGGAAGTGACTGGTTCAGACTGCACAGGGTGTGCAAATTAACATGTCTCATTCTTTCTAAAGGCTGGACAGCCATTGAGAGGGACATTGTTTACATTCACAGGCTTGCCATCCCCTGCATGGTTTTGCCTCTCCCTCTGTTTAGCCTTCAGTGGAATGACATGACCCATTTAAATGGTTGTTTACTTGCAATAGAGATGGGGCCAAAACCCTTCTCAATGAACTCTTGTCTACAATTCAATTAGGCTGCCTCTCCTGCCTGCCTATTATTCATGTACTGTTCTGCAAAGTTCTTTACATTTAGGGGGCTGTGTGTAGTGACACTAACAATTCAAATTCATCCTGACCATCTTTTTATTATTAAAATATATATATATTGGGCTTGTCTCTTCAAATGGTAGTTCTGCTTGTTGCGGTGGGGTATTTGAATATGTATGTGAGATGTAAAGTTCAAAAATAGTGCTGGGTCATTCCATGTCAAATCATCACACTTTCGGACCTCATCGTCATGGATTTTAATGAAACTTGGCATGCTGATTTGGTCACATGAGTAACTCATTGAGATTGGGCGTGTTTTTGATTAATACTGATGGAGATTTAAGCGAACAAAGTTAATTTTTTTTTTTTTTTGGGGGGGGCTATGATTTTGACTGGCTATATTTACCTTAATATAAGCTGCACAGAAATGCTTCTTGTATCGTTTTAAAGCAATTGTCCAGCTCTATGGATTGAATAAATATGCCATCCCCATATGAATAATTACTGTAATGACTGATTATTAAAAATTCAGTAACAAAAAACCTATATTTCAAAATTGATCACTTTTTTTACTAAATCTAGCTCATAATGTAATTAACATCTCCAGAAAATTTGGTCTTTGGTTTTTGAGTTGTTGCCGAGATATCATTACTTATGTGACTTGTTATGGACTTTTTTGCTAGTTGAATGCCCATTTGCTAGGGATGTATTCCATGTACGTTTGTATGTATATATTCTTGAAATATAAGTTTAGGCCAGTTTGTTTCCTCCTCCCGTAGGGATTGGCGAGTGTCACTAGGGCATTATTTGTATTTGTCTCAAGTTCAGTAAATAGTTGAACTGTTAGCATGAAAACCGTATTTTTTTTTTTTTCATTTGTATTCACTAGTTTTAAAAATCTTTATACAGTAAAGCCTTGGATTTCGAGTTACTTGGTTTGCGAGTATTTTGCAGGACAAGCAAAAATTAACAAATTTTAACCTTATAAAAGAGGTCTTGCAATACGAGTATTAGATATATGCTTCATCTGCCTAATCTAGCTACCCTGCAGTTGTGTGCTTTCTGAAGGACAGCACTACATAACTAGTGGAATCTTTTTGGGATGCACCTGCACCATGATGCCTTGCCTGTATTTGGAGACTGTGTTGTGCCTGCTGCCACTCTTGATTTTCTTTTGATTTTCAGCCCCCCCTGCATAGCTTCAGACCTGCTTCGGCCTGCTTCAGCCTGTTGTGTTTTCCATCAGTAGGATATGGCTGCTTAGTTTTAAAAATCAGACATTTTTTAATATTCCCTTTCCTGTTATCTTTTGTCTAGACAAGCTTTATTCTAGGTTTTTCTTTATTTCCCTCTCTCCCTTTCCTTCTCTCCACTCATCTTTCTGAAACTGTTCATTACAAAGCCTCACAAACACCTTTCATGAGTGATTGGTAACAATAACAAATTTTCGTAATTATCAGCTTTGCCCTGCATTGTTTTTTTGGTGGATTTGTTTAGCTGTGATTAACAGGATGAGGGTGAAGCAGCCTCTGCTTCTGCTTTTCATTTATCTTTCCCACAGCCTTTCACAGCAGGGCAGTGATTGTAAAGTGGTAATGTAATTATGGGGGGTAACTTTTGGGGAGAAGCATTGTATTGTTGGGTTTTATGTGGGGTTTATTCCATTAGGATGTAGGACTTAACAGCTACTGTTGCAGTGGACTCTGGTATAGATTAAGGCCGAAGTCAAAAATGTGAACTTTCAGTTCCGTGTCATTTGGCAATAAGTAGGTCCTTTTCAGGGGACATTTTGATTTTATGTGCATCTAATATAATGTTTGCTCTGTTGAAGGACATAAGTTGCTTTGGGGCGACTTGTGAAAGGCACTATACAAAAGCGAACTGAATTTTAGAAAATAGAAATTTCGCTTCCCTCCAGTTTGGGTTCTGGGTAGTTTCTCAAACATTTTATATACTTGGCAGACATTTTTGTTCAAAGTGACAGAAAACTGAGGGTCAGGCAACGTCTTCTGTGCAATTGGAGTAAGGGCGTTGTTTGTGGGCCTAACAGTGAAATCGCTCTTCCAGCAGAGGGATGTGAACCAGCAACCTTCCAATCCTGGGCACATAGTCTTAACCCACAGAGCCACTCGCTGCCCCAGCTGGAGGCGCAGCCATGGTTGTGTACATCAGCCAGTTAATGTTTGAATTTCTAGACAAATGTATAGTTTTGTAATACAAGTGTCTGTTAAGGGCTCTGCTCTAGCTCTAAGGTGAAGAGCTGGAGGGTGCTTTGGGAGGGCTATGGAGGGTGTTTGAAGGTCAGAAAGTAGCAAGCCATTTTTAAAATTTGTATTTTTTTTAACTGCAGTTGTTGTAAATGATTGTCCCCACGACTGTAAAGCGCATGAAGTGTGTAAATAATGTAACCTTTTTTGTCAAAGTGCCTTCAATGCATACTGAATCCCTATGAATGGGGAGATCTGTTTGAGATGGTAGCTTTTAATGCTAGTGTTTCAAATTTCTTCCCTTTGAATAACATGCATTCTCTTTCCTCTACGCTGACTTTGATGTGTTTAGCTGCTTTTGGTCTACTGTACATGCAGGGATAGCAGAGTAAGTTTTTGGAAGGAAGACTGCCAGTAGTCATAGCTGCTAAAAAAAACACATGCTTAAGGCTAGGTTATGCAGCGATGCACATTGCTGGAAAGCGGCTTCTCAGCCGGCACACAGTGCACATGCAGGGTCAGTGGGCCTTCGGTGTGGCTTTGGTTATGGGCTGGGAGATATCGTAGAAACTAATCGTTTTTTCCTTTTCTCTGCAGGTGGGTTCGACTGATTGTACTGTAGATCCCCTCCCCCTCCCCCCCCACCATTACTTGGCCTGTACTGCCCACGACTGGATTTGTACTAGTGATACTCTGCAGTAAGGGTTGCCTTTCATTGTGTTCTGTTGCCCTTTAAGGGGGGAGGGCAGGTGAGGCCTTTAAGGCCACCCTGAGCATGGGCCAGAAGGTTCCTGGAGGAATACGGACTGTGGACATGCGGGACCCGGCATATCGGCCCCTGAAGCTGGAGCTGCAAGCCCTGGACTATGCAAAACCGGCCCGCCTGGATCTGCTGCTGGATATGCCCCCTGCTGGTCCAGAGGTGCAAGTGCAGCACTCCTGGAACAATGACGACCGTTCACTCAATGTTTTCGTCAAGGAGGATAATAAGCTAGTTTTTCACCGACACCCTGTGGCCCAGAGTACGGATGGCATCCGTGGCCGGGTGGGCTACACTCGTGGGCTGCACGTATGGGAAATCAACTGGGCGATGCGACAACGAGGCACCCATGCTGTGGTGGGAGTGGCAACAAGTGAAGCCCCCCTCCACTCAGTGGGCTACACTGCCCTGGTGGGTAATAACCATGAGTCCTGGGGCTGGGACCTAGGTCGGAACAAACTGTACCATGATTGCAAGAACCAACCAAGTAGAACCTACCCAGCCTTCTTGGAGCCAGATGAGACCTTTATTGTGCCAGACTCATTTCTAGTAGTCTTGGATATGGATGAGGGAACACTGAGCTTTGTTGTGGATGGACAGTACTTGGGGGTCGCGTTCAGGGGACTCAAGGGCCGGAAGCTTTACCCTGTAGTCAGTGCAGTGTGGGGGCACTGTGAAATCCGCATCCGCTACATCAATGGACTGGACCGTAAGTATAGCTTGTCCTATAAATCTATAAGGAACACTTTGGCTGTGTTGTGGTGGGGCTCATTTTCTGTGCTGCAAATTCCACAGTTAAAATGCATCTGCGTGATTTAAAAAAAAAATCAGTGTGGTACTATGGAACCTGGTTTCTCTGAATAAATTTTGTAGGCTGTGGGTAGATTTTCTGAACAGTTTGTTCCAGGTAATGCAGAAACGCACTGCAGTAAAGTTGTTTCTAGAGTCTTTTGTTGCTATACTGCTTTCTACAGGAAGGCCAAATGGATTTCAGACGTTACATGTGGTACAGTACAGTTCACATTCCTTCTCCCAGCCTCAGTTGAACCAGGTTCTGTGACAGCTGGTGCTTGAGAAACAAGTAAAAAATAATATCCCAAAAACAACCGTACAACATAGTTTGTTCCATTAAGCTTAAAAGCACTGATGGGAATGTATCTGAATTGTGTGTGTGTGTTGCGTGTGCATGTGTGTGTGCGTGTGCATCTGAAAGTCTTTGAGTCTCTTGGAGTAAGTTCAGGTTTTGAACTTGAGTTTAGACATTGAATACAGGCACGCCTTAACGGCAGAGTTCCGTTCCTACAACTAGGTCGTTAAGCGAGGAGCCGCCCCTTTCTGATATTTCAAGCACACTGTACTGGTAGTGGGTTTGTCAACCATCTTGAGATATTGATTTAATGTCACCATTGCACCATTTATTACATTTTTAGTATATTTATAAATGTCTATACCTGGGTTATTCAAATCACGGTCCTCGGTCTGAGCACTGCTGGTTTTCCAGCCTTCCTTTACCTGTCAGTCAGGTGTGAAGCCTCTGACCAATCAGCATTAGTAATTATTATAACTACCTGGGAGAACTGAAAACGAGGCCTGGATTTGGAATCGAAATCCAGATTTGAAGAACCCTGGTCTATACAGTTGTGTACTGTATACTGTATTAAACGGTTCCTGCTACGTGTTTTCTCCATATGTGACCGGTGAAAATGAGTGAACTAAAAACACAGAAAAGACTTTAGGAGATCTCTTATCTAGCATAGCAGTTACAACAAGCTGGCCGATAAATGCTAACGTTAATCAATGGAATTGCGAATAGACACACTAACATGTAGGCATGTATTGCAAATTAGCATCTGTGCAGTCCAATGAGCATTAGTGTCCTTTTGCATATTACCAAACTAAAACGGCGCATAGAAAACAAGTCACTTGTACATGTTAACTATGATAATAAAAAAAAATGTACAGCCATACAAAGACTTAAGAAAAGTACAAGACACAGGAGAACTTTAACCTTCCACACATTTGTGCTTTACGCGCTTTTGGAGGTTCCCAGTCCCACAAAACAAAGCATACGCATGGAAAAGGCAACATATCTAAATTCGGGTTGTATATGGTCGACATTTTACTTATCGAAAAATAGTGACGTTGGTGTCCATGTTCTGGCATGTAGTTTTATTATAATATTAAACAATGGGTACAAACTAACACAAAATATATGGAAACAAAGCAAAAACATTCTAGTGACATCCTAGAGGGAATGTTCTGGCATTTGTTTATGCAACGATTACGAATATCCGGTGCATAGTTATGTAGCAGTGTAAAATCCACCTACTGGCTGAAGTATATTAAACACTATCTGCCCCTATCCCCTAGTGTGTGTTCCATGCAGCAAACTCTAGTTAGTGAGGTGAGCGAACAAGTGGACATTTTGAGCACAGGGTCTCTTTTACTTGTGACGTACTTGAAAAACAACAATGCTGCGTTTTTACATCAGTGGTTCAAAGTCGGAGCTGGAAATGACATCACGCCCGAGTTAAATGTGGTCTAGTACAAGTCGGAAAAACATTTAGCAATACCAGCAAACTGTTTCAAACAGCAGAATTTCTTGCTTAGTCAGATACCTTGTTGGATTTTAAGGTACCCCAGTTTTAATGACTGTCTTCATTCACTTACATTTAGCCGAGACTACCTTAAATCTGACAAGTTCTCCTGCTAAGCAAGAAATCTTACTTTCTGAAATAGGCCCCAGTTCTAGCAGGTTTCATTGTTAGCCGTTGTTAGCAATACCAGTTAATGATAATACATTGTGGTACTTTGCACACAGAAACACTAGCAAGATAGTCCACAGATAGTGGTTGTACAGTACTCTATATGTGTGTGTGTGTGTGTGTGTGTGTACACACACACACACAGTGGGTACGGAAAGTATTCAGACTCCCTTCAATTTTTCACTCTTTGTTATATTGCAGTCATTTGCTAAAATCATTTAAAATTATTTTTTTTCCTCATTAATGTACACACACCACCCCATATTGACAGGAAAAAAAATAATTTTTGAAATTGTTGCAGATTTATTAAAGAAAAACTGAAATATCACATGGTCCTACGTATTCAGACTATATATATATATATATGTGTATGTGTGTGTGTGTGTGTGTGTGTGTGTGTGTGTGTGTGTGTGTGTGTGTGTGTGTGTGTATATATATGTGTGTGTATGTATGTGTGTATGTATGTGTATATATATATATATATGTGTGTATATGTATGTGTGTATGTATATATATATGTGTGTATATGTATGTGTATGTGTGTATGTGTATATATATGTATAAAAAATATAAAAATAGTAGGTGCTAGCCTAATTCTCAAAAGATGAGACTGATGGAAAATGTATCATATCTAGGGATTACGGAGCAATGAAAATCCTGCTTTTTATACTCAAAGGATGAAGGAACGGTGTGGTGGGAAAAATCAGTATCACACTAGGTTACCTTTTTTTCTTTCTGGGACCAAGGTAATTCATGGTACCTAATACTGTGGATATGGGGGGACTACTGTAATACATTTAAATTACATGTTTATAAATGATTCTTTAAATTGCATTTATTTTCTGAGCATTACCTCAAACACCCTCCATATAAATTGTCTTCCTTAGATTTTTCACACAGACCACCCATATACATGTTATTGCTGGTTCTTGGATGCAAATGACTAATACCATATATTTTAGTTTTCTGTGGACTTCCCTAATTAGAGATTTGCCAGATGTAATGTTCTGCAAACATTCTACAGGGATTTTAAATTGTTTATTTTTTAAACATCCCTTTCAGGCTCTGAATCAATTAGGATATAAAATCAAATGAACAATTGGCTCTAGGACACTGAACTTGACTGACTGTTTTTTGCCTGAACTTGACTGATTATGAATTCTGATTCTTTTCTGCAGCGGAACCCTTGCCCTTGATGGACCTTTGTCGGCGTTCTGTGCGTTTGGCACTGGGAAGGGAGCGGCTGGGTGAAATTCACGGCCTCCCCTTGCCAGCTTCCCTCAAAGACTACCTGCTTTACCAGTGACAGTCCTTTTATACCCCAGTCTGGGATGCAATACCTGTTTGACTGAGAAGAACTTGCCTCCAGGGACCAATGAGGAGAGCCCCATCTACAAGGAACATCTACTCAGCTGTAGAGGCACTTCTGTCCTTACCTGGGGAAGGATCATCCTTCTTACAGATAACCTTGGACACAATCACCTCTGTTCAGATCTGGGATCTGGTTTGTTTCTAACCTTTGCTGTTTTTATTATCACCTTATCTACCCTTATTTTGGGTGTTTTTACAATTTTTCTTATTTCACTCCCTTATGTTTGTGGAAATAAGCATTGCTTCAGTCATACTGGAAATATTTATAGATGTGAAGCACTGATTCAGAGTCCCTGACTAGATTGAACGAGTCTCGCCTTGCCTTCATAAAATTGTAGCATTGCTTGGGAATGTTTTTGTTTGCAAACCATAGTTCTGGTTTTAACAGAACTATTTTTGGTCCTTCAAATGTCTCACCATTTTAGCATTTGGAAAAACAATTGTCTTACTAACTTTCAACAATTCACAGTTGATCAGTACTAAAATACATCTGCTGGTCTAGTCACATTTTCTGTCCGGAGTTTCAGATGCTGCCCAAAAGGTCATTAGACAGTGTGTCATCAGACCCCTAATGACAGTGTGAAGTAAGACCTTTCCTCCAAACAGTTATGGAAGACTGGTAGCAGGGGGAAAAAGTGACGGTATTTGTGGTGGATTTCACTTCTGTTATGGGTGCTACACGGTTTACATGCATCCCCTAGAACCAGCTAGCCTCCGTTATTGCTGCAATATCTGAAGTGCCTGTTTGTGTGATTCTTCTTGGTTTTTAAAGGTTTTTTTTTTTTTTTTTTTTTTAAATGAAATCACTGTGATTGTATTACCACACCCAACAAATTACCGAAATTAATCTAATTCTTTTTCCCCCTCTCCCTAATTGTGCCTCCGTTGGTCTGTGAATGCTTCATGAGGAATGTATGGGGAATGGGCCTTGACGTTTAAGCTTGCAATCCTGAAAATATACTTGTAGATAAATGTTCCTGATTGTAAAAGACTGTGGGAATTGCAAGGACATTCATATTATTATTATTATTATTATTATTATTATTATTATTATTATTTTTAACTTTTTAGATGTGTGGAGAGCCTTTACACTCTGCTGGCATTGGTTCATGGTACCTTTCACTCTTTCTGCTCAGGCCTGTACTTGTTTGTATTCAGTGCTGTAGATCATGTTGGTAACTACCTAATAAAGTTTATAAATTAAATTTGTTGTCCCTTATGCATATTAAATTTTGTTTTGGTTCAAGTCTGTTGGGTCAGAAGCATCTGAGCTGCTGTTAAAAGTGCTGAGCGAAGCCGTGTTTGGCCCGTGTTTGGCCCGTGTTTGGCCCGTGCTTGGCCCTGCCCAGCCGCTCTGCGTGCGGTTTCGCGTGCAGCAGAAGCCTCGTCGTTGCGCTTTCTGTCTAGCGACGCGCTAAGCTGCACTGCTTCCTGGCAGACGACTTGCTGTGCCGGCTTGCACCAGCTGCACAGTGATGCCTCCCTTTTCTCAGAACTGCGGTGTGTCCTTTCTGCACGTCTCTCCTCCAGGCTGTGCAGCTTATCACCTTCCTAGCTTCCTGGGGGGAGGTACAGCTTACATACTGTTTCTGTAACTAGCTTGGAGTCCGTTTCTTAGTTATGTCTTATCTATGTGCACGTCATACTTCATAACACTCTACAAAGGAGATGAGCTTAAGCCCTGCTCTCTAGGCTTTGGTGAGTGACTCACTCACAGCTTCTGTTCAATACGATTCTGTAATTGTTATAATATATGAGCAAGAAACATTTTCAGCCTGTGTGCCAAGCTTCTTGTTGACAATAACTACGTGTGCTTTTACGGCTGTTTTTCATTTCTGTGTAGAATTTGTGCCATTGGTAGCTGTGTTCCCTACGCTGCACCCTATGCCCAGAAATTGTAACTACAGGTGACCGGGTTTGGCTCAGAAGTAATAATCAGCCTTAAGGAACCTGTGGTATCTTCCCTTGGCTGGTGCCGTTTTCTAGGTAGGTTCACATGTCCGTGGTGAATGTTTTACCATTTTGTTCTGGATAATTTTAATCAGACCTGTGTGCCTGCAGGTTGCATTTTAAGATTGCTTAGTCCGTATACATCCTTTATTGTAATTTTAATCATTGGTAGGGTTTTGATTTCCATATGAGGTCAAGCTGTATGGTGGCAAGGCCAAAGGCATCTGGAACATGTCGGCCCATGGAAGCATATCTTGACTTTTGTTTGAATTCATTGCTGTTTTTATTTAAATGAGTTTAAATATAGTACTGATTTAACCCCCATGCCCAATGTAACAGAGAATTTAATTATCTCTGTAGTTTTTGGTCATTTTTGCAAGATGAGGCAAATTCGGCTTAAATTCAGCCTAGTGCCCCAAGATCAGGAGAACTTGTTTTTCAATGTGCTCTGAGCACCATGCTTGACCTGCTTATTTATGTTTGTCATACCAAAGCAAAGCATTATGTAATAACTTGACAAAATGTAACAAATTTTCATCACATGATGTGATGTTATTACCTAATGTGTTGTCATTTACCATGCAACAGAGCATTATGTTAAAACTCAACAAGATGTTATTTATATACAAAACTCAACAGGATGTTATATGAGTATATAATAAAGCTACATTACGCTATTATCAATATCATCATTATCAATTTGTTACATTTTGTCACGTTATTGCATAATGTGGCATTATGTAATATGCATTGCTACACACCTCTATGGGAATCTCTGTGATTATTCTCAAGGTGGCAGAGAATGGTAGTGTGGTCAGCCTTCAGTAGGTCCCCTGCCCTTTATTATGTCATTCAGAGTGTGATAAGTCTGATATTTTTGTACTGAACAAGTAGCTGTGGAGCTGTATTTGCACACTGGTTTGTAACTCCAGGGTGAGGTGACTTTCTAATATGCAAGAAGACAGGACAGTAATGTGTTTGTGGAATTGAAACTGCATGCATGACTGACTTTCCTGATAATGAATGTCTGTTGGATTATTTCTGTTATCTGAATAAAAACTTTTAGCAAATGTTATGTTGCTTGATGTTGATGTCGCACTAATGTTAATCCAAATGACATTCATGAGCTTTTCATTTCTGATTTTAATTTAGATGGTTTGTTAGGATGGTGTTGCATTCTTACAGTTTCTAGTTAATGGCATGTTTAAGTTGACTTGTGCAACATATTTGTTCTTCAAATTGTATATAAGTGTCTAATGAAAAAAACCCCTCTTAAATATATGTGCCTCCAGTTAGATTTTTTTCCTGGGATTTATAAGCAGAACTGCCACATTTTCCACAAGTTGTAATCATTTAGCAGTTTAACAGTTAACATTCAGGGAATATAGATAGACTATCTTGCTTTAAGCCCGAGTTCTGCTGAAAAAATTATTTTTACAACATAGCTCTGATCCAGTCAGGAATACTGACAGGTACAGTGGTTGTGATTTATGGCTTGGTGCTTTTGGGCTGGGTTGCTGAAACAGGTTTTTTGAAGAGGAGGCTTAATAATCAACCTGCTTCTATAGCTGAATAGCTGTGAATGGCAGTGTAACCATTACACTGGCAGGCTCCTGAGCAAGAAAACCTGCTCCAGGGCATCAGGGTGAATTAATGATTCTGCACTCTGACCTCAAGTTCCACTTTCACCTGTGTTTGTTTTTCTCATAGAAGAGTAAAGTGTGAGAACTATGTGAAGACTAAGGAATTCCTATCTGTATTTATTTGTACTTCTATACTGTGTATTATCATTCGCTGATAAAACAGCCCATGGCTAAGCCAAGCAGCAGAGGCCTAAAGGCGGTTATATACTCCGGACAGGATGAAATAGTCTATAGATGTAATAGCCTGTCCTTCAACTGCTGTTGGAAACCTGAGCGAAAGGAGAACATGCAACCCCCCCCCCCCCCCCCCCC
>JAODLC010000071.1:379920-394622 GCA_026781145.1 Hippopotamyrus pictus | reverse complement strand
TCTAAGTCAGGGTATACACAGTATTGCAGAGTGCACACACAATAAGCACACCAAATTTTCCAATACACATATACTGTGTAGTTCTTTGTAATTATTACAAGCAATGACATCGGTAGAGGCGTAAGTCAGTATATCTACTATTCTTTTACAAGCTGCTGACTTGAAACACTGATCACTGAGAATGTGAGCTGGAGCCTAAAGAAAGCAACTACATCAGTTACCTAGAGAGGATAGTAGGTTAGGATGTGGTGGTCCGATAGCATAGTGGTTAGCATTGCTGCCTCATAGCCCAAGGACCAGCGTTCAAGTCTTCCTCCCCCAGCTCCCTGTGTGTGGAACCTGCACAGTCAGGTCGTCTGCAAACTGCATGCTGGCTCCCAGGCCCCATCAACCATAACCTGAGAAAACAAATGGCCAGATTTCAGCCAGGACATCACCCCTACTTTTTCCAAAAGATACCAAAAAACCCTTAATGAGGCCTTACAGTAAAGAACCAGGATTTTCCCAGACCAACCCAACTAGGCTCCCATTCAAACACTGGCCAGACCAATCCTGTTTAGCTTCACACAGACTACCCAGTCCAAACTGCAGGTACCACAGTTGCAAACAGCTAGAGGCACTGATCACTGAAAATGTGAGCTGGAGCCTAAAGAAAGCAACTATATCAGTAACCTACAGGGGATAGCACAGTGGTTAGCACTGCTGCCTCACAGCCCAAAGACCAGGGTTCACATCTCCCCCATAGCACTGTATGTGTGGAACCTGCACAGTCAGGTAGTCCCAGATACTCTCTCCCATACACTGAGACCACAGGCTTCAGTGGGTACCTGACAGAGATGTTGTTTTTCAGCACCACCTTAGATTTAAAAGAAATTATTTCAAACAGTTTCTAATTAAACAATCGACACTGTCCCTACAGTTGGTAAAACACTTTATACTTTTATTCTTTTAACAAATTTTAAGACTAAACATAGAACGATATGCAAGGAAGGGTATGAAGGCATGTGTAAAACACTACAAGTTTTTAAAAATAGATGTTTTTAAATCCTGTGTAGCCATTTTTAACAGGCCATGTTAAGACAAATAAATAAAAGTCTGATTTTCATTACTAATATATACAGAAGTGAGCATAGAAAATGATTGTTTGGATTCTGCACCAATTTAAATTTAACCAATAACTGTTTGTTAATTATAAGCAGGTTTGTGCTACTGGCAAAGCCATAATTTCCTGTCTGCCATTGGTAGGGCTATATACTCATGCTTCCTGATATATAGCTTATTGCTAACTTCCTGTGTTACTCTGTGATGTCATATGACCAGACAGTTTCTTTTTCTTTTACCATATAGTTAAAGTTTCAAGCTTTACTGTCACATGTGTTCCGAGGAACATGGTGAAATTCTTGTCCTACAGTTACAGGCGAGGGGACAGGTGCTTGGGGGACAACAGGATTAACAGCAGTGTAAATAAGGGTTTAGACATCAGCGGAATTTTTAAGTCATTTTTCTCCTTTCATTTTGTCTGTTTGTGAAGTAATTTGTGTAGAGACACTATGTTATTCTGTGAATGAGGGTATTCTACTGAATTATTACTCTCAAAATCACAGAAGGCAGAACACTTTTATCAGGTTAGGGGGAGGGGGGGATGTTGATAAAACAAAAAGGAAAGTGTCTTAGTGCCATCTTATGGTTTTCTAAAGGATTTAATCTATTATCAAACTTGTCTGTAGTGAACTATGTACCAATCTTTGATCGCCACCTACTGTTTATACATTTGCAAATATGTTGGAAGATTTTTAAAGACATGCTTTTTTTGAGGGTGGTATAATTGCTCATTAGAGCAATCAAATAAAAGCCCAATTTTTGTGTGCATGTACTTCAATGTTCTCCCTGTGCCAAATAGCATATGATTATGTTTGTGATCTGAGCTGGACTGGCATCCTACCCCAGGTTAACGTTACCCTGCCACGTGTGATCAGGACCGATAATGATTTTTTCCTTGCAAGTAATTAAATTGTTCATTGAAACAGTGCTGTAATACTTGAATACTCAAGTTGCAATTTCCACAATTCGGCTTGCTTGAGGCTAATTAGACCTCAGGATTTTTAGACTTTCTGCCCTCTGAAACAGGCCACAGATTCCCCCTGTGACCCTATACTGGATACGAGATTGGAAGATAGATGGGTGTATTTATTCATTGCCAGGTTCAAATAAGGACCTGAAAGGTCGATGAATTCAAATTCACTTCATATACCATCTATGAATCTGTACTGTTGTTTGAGTCTTTCACAAATATATTATTCTGTTGCTAAAAAGCATTAGATGTACCAAGCAACCAAGCAAATTAATTTACAACAACCCAATCATCCATTCCTTATAAAGAGATTGATTAGGACACAAACCAAAACAGAGGAGTCCCAACCCAACTTTTACATCTCCCAAGACAGACACTTTGGAAACATTTGACTAGAAGAACAGAGTACTGGACTGTCTTGTGTTACACTGAGTGTTAGGCATAATTTGCATTGGTTGAAAAATGGTTGCCCGCAATCATCACTAACATACTTATCTTCGTTTACCTGTAGTGAAAAACACTATTAAGAAAAACACTACCAATACTCATTATTTATCACTGTTTATCTCTGATATTTATAATTATTCTACTCCTAGGGGGTGATGTGGCACACCTATGGGACCAGGGTTGGAGTCTCCACCCACCCTGGCTCCTTCTGTGTGGAGTTTGCATGTGTCCAATGTGTTAAGAGGTTTCCTCCAGGTACTCCAGTTCCACCCCCAGCCCAAAAACATGCTAAGGTAAATTACAGTTGCCAAATTGTGCATGTGTATAAATTGCGTGTGTTGCAATGAGTTGGCATTGACATTCATAACCTGTTTTGTGAATTATCACAAGCAAATTCCTAAGTAAAATGAAATACTATGCTGAGCCACTCTTCCCAGAGCTGCAGAATGGATGGAAGACAGAATCATAACATTAAAAAATACTTTTCATAATAATTTTGTACTGTAATTATCTTGGTATTCTTTTCTGTTTATAAATAGCCATTCTTTTAATTGATTGCTGTAGGTTGTATAATTATGTTAGATAATATCTGGTATTACACCCCCGCTTTCCGACCTCACAGCGACCCTTGATTACTGTGTTGAAAATACGAAAATGTAAAGGGATATGGATGAATAAAAATAACTTCTACTTGTGATTTTAAATGCTACAGCATGATATACAGCTCTGGAAAAAATTAAGAGACCGCTCTATATTTAAAAAAATAATATTCATTTTTAAATGACGTTAAGTAACCTTCAAAAGGAATGGCAAGGTGCACCGCTCCTAGAAGCAGAACTTTAGTCCATTAAGCAAGGAAGAAGTCCTTCATTAACAAGAAACAGAGAAGAACCAGGCTGCAGTTTACAAAAAAAACATATTATTCATACACACACCCATAAATTGAGAAATAAATGAAACAAAAATAATGTCCTGTGGTCTCTTAATTTTTTCCAGAGCTGTGCCATCTATAGCATCAGCAGGCATTAGATCAGTTACAAACTATCCGGAGATATTCTTGATCAACTGCAGTGGTGAACATGCCTATTAACAAGCAACTGAATAACTAAATAACAGAGCATTACTAGTAAACAATTTGAACAATTTCATTTATATATGAAACATAATGTTTTAAAACAGTAAAACTGCCTAAAGATTTTCATGTGCAAGACCATTTTCTGGAAAAAGGTGACCACAGATCACAACATTGTGTGTGTTTTGGTGTGTACTTCAGCAGCTCCCCTGAGTGTGTTAAATGAGAGGAGCTATTCTGTTGCAATACTGTGCCACACAGCCCCACCTCTCATCTCCAGCTTTCAAAACTTCACCACACATTGCCTGATTCTAGAAGTCAAATGTTCCATTGTCATCATACAGAAAAGGTTTTTTTTTAGCATCTGGGAAACATAAATTATAACAATCTATGTGTTTAGCTTTGTTACCTGCAATTCTGTCTGATTTCCCCATTAATTATCAATTTTTCAGTTAAAATTCATGTTGTAAGTTCAGCAAAAACTTGTAGTGAGATGACAGTGTTGTCTTTAAAAAAAACTTCAGTGCTGGTAGGTAAATATTTCTTTACTTGACATCCTTAATTACAGTGTAAAGTAGTCTGGTCATTGAACCTAGTTCTTCACATATTTTTTTCCATTGGATCTGCTACATGTAGCAATACACAGTGTTTCTAAGAAAAGGTCTGCATACCATAGTCAGAATTTACAAGATCACTGCATGCACAATTAACAGAAACCATTTAGGTACCTGTCAGCAATAGCAGTGACTTAATAGTATGGTTACCACTGTGTTGGGACAAAAATATTGTTTTTATTTTCATAATTCATTTTTCCTTCTTTCATTTGGAGTGCATGGTGTTTTATTGTGTTTTCCATTTGCCTCTTCTAGTGTTAATATCCCCTAAGCTTGAGGATACAGAGCTGGTCTATGTTATTGCATGTTATTTTGCAGTGGTACAAGGTTGAACTCCCTGTCTGGCAGTTGTGGAGGGAGAAGGGTAGCAAAGGGTAACCCTTTGCACGTGCCTTTGTCATATCTGGGGCCCACTCTCTGCAGTGAAGTTTTTTCTGTTTTTGATTAGCAGCACTGCATACGTAAATGCTTATATCTCACAATTCAGTGACAACCTCGCTGAAGAAGAAGTGAGATTAGTTTATTTCAAAGAAATATTTTTGGTGTCTTCCATAAACTTTCAGTTTCACAAAATTTATTTTTATTAATGCTCCCTTTTCAGAGGTTTGTTGAACAAATGATTTACAAATGCTATTGACTGACTCAGGAAGCATGGTGAATAAGTAACTGAACTTGGAGCCTACAAGTTGAATCCAAAAAAGAGCTTTTGCTGTTAATCCTTTACACAAAGAACTCAAAAAAATGTATAAAAGCATGATAATTGACTGTATTACTTAAATAAACAAGTCAAATGTCTCTATACATTCATTCCCTTAGCTGCGTTAGCTCAGATGGAGGCCGTAATTTGCTTTCAAAAAGCAATTCCCACAAGGTTCATACAGTAGACGCGACCATGACAGGAAACCCACACAAAAACGGGGATGGAAACCGGGATTAGAACCCCCGCCCTAAAGGCATGAAGGTGCAGTGCTCCCAGTCACGTGACCATTGCACGAATCCAAATCAGCTCATTCACATGAAACCCTAAACATACGTAGACGTTATGCATGAACTGCACCTTTAAACATAATGTCATCTTTTTATGAGGTGCTATTTTGATATTTGTCCAGTATAGGACGTGGAAACTATTTTTATCGTCCGCAGCGGGTTTTGAGCCTCGCGAAACACCTTCCGCTTCCATATCGACGTCAGGGACAACACCCCCAACCGGCCCCCTGACGTCAGTGCGTGCCGGGGTTCACGAGGCTTCCTGACTAGAATAAACCGGGTTGGCAGCTGACGCATCGGCTGCTTCCTAGTGGCCGGTTAGCTGGCTTTGCGTGTAACGAGTTATTACCCCATTTCCCTGCTTATTTATAAGATTATATGCTATCATGAGAGCTTGAAGATGATCCAGAAAGACACGTTTGTGCATCTTTTCGCCGGAGGGTAAGTTCGTAGTTTAAAAGTGGCCGAATGTGAGCATGATATCTTCTCGCTGCTTCTGCTTCTTGAGCCGGCCTGCTTGTTAATGCTCTTTTAATGACATTCGGATTAAATGGGTTGATTTAAGATCTATTTTTCAAAGGCTTTATATTTTTTCATTCTATATTTTTATGGACTCTCTTTTGTTTAATGCGGGCTAGCCAGCTAGCTATAATATTGTAAGGTTATAAGCCCCTCACAAGGACACGCTATGGCTGCACGTGACTTTGGAAACGAGTCCCGGTGTGTTTAATATAAGTAGCTAATTAACTCATCGCCATTGCTGTACGTTTCTAGACGCACTTCTTTGTGGTTTTGGTAGCTGTGGAAATGACGGATACGCTGGGAATACAATTTTTAAAAAGTCCACGTTCTTTTTAGTTAGCCTGCCGGTGCTACCAAAGTAGCCACCACAAAACCGGCGACAAGAAAATCAAACCGTGGTCAAGGAATATCTCCGTTCAAATGTCAGGGGCTGGTTGTCAAAGATGACCTTTTAAATACGAGTTTAATTTTCAAAAAGGGTGGAGATCAACTACGTATATTTCGCTCAACGCATTACTGTGTGCACGTTATGTAATATGTGGGGATATTGCAGCTGTTAAATATTTTACGCTATGTATTTATTAATAGTCGTGAAAGTGTGATATTAGATATTGTTTGCGTTTACCAAACTAACGCTGGTCCTGGTTGCTGATGTGGACGTGATGCGGGGAAAAATCGTCGAAAGAGCCGTTTTCTTAGACCCGCATATTGCATAGTTTAAATTATATAGGTATGGATTCTGAAAATACAGGGGGTTCTTTTCTAATGTTTGCAGTTTTAAAACCTGATTGGTTTCTAACTACTTTTTTCTTTCGAAGTCTGTTCTAAGTCTGTTAGAACACCTTACCCGGTATATGGTTCTACGTATGATGAACTTGTGTTCTTATTCTCCACATAACAATTTATTTGAAATTTGTAATATTACTAAATAAAAGGTATATTTGTTCAGAATATACGTCTTCCATCCACTTATCAGAACATTCGAGTATGCTAACCCCATAACCTTGTTAGTAAATCTTGTAGTTGTTTTGTTCTCTTATGGTATGTAATGAATTCTTGGTGAACTTTCAGTTTCATACTTTATGTGTTGTGAGAGAATACACTGCTCTCTACATGCTAAATAAATGTGTGCTATTTATTTACAATGTGTGCACACTGAGGATATGTTTGTAACTGAAACACAGTTTAAGAAAGTATGAAAAACCTGATGTAGATGGTTTTGTTTGACTGATGGGTGAGATTTTTTTTATAAAATTAAGGGCTGATATGGCTGCTCCCAGTGATGGGATATTTATGGCTAGGTCCTCTATTAACTGGAGTGAACTTGTTCAGGTTTGTGCGTGTAGCAGGGGTTATGTAACAGCATGTCTGTCCTGACCCGATCATTCTAACACGCAAGGGTGCTAGAAGAGACGTGGGGGGTGGGGTAGCAGCTTGGCACAATTCACTGGAGTTGCTTGCCCAACGTGGCTGCAAAACAGGCAAGACTGTGACACATTTATCCTGAAAACAGGATGCTTACAAGATGCTGCACCAGAACCTGACCTGAACTGTTTCAGCAAAATGTCCAGCTAAATAGAGGAATTATTGTTACAGATAAGCCAGTTGCACAATTATATTATTAATAGTACAGTAATGTGTAGTTTTATTATTAAAACTGGACAGCTGAAATCCCTATAGGCCCTTTTAAGCCATGTTTGCCTGTAACTAACCTTAAAGAAAATGGAGAATTTAGCCCCCGATCATTTTTATTCTGTCAAAAATATTTGATATCATAAACGTTAATATCTAAGCAGACTTCAAATTCAGCCATAAAATGTCCCTCTTCAGTCTTGTGAAGCAGCTGTGTCCTCTTATTTGGGTGTCCCTACCTCCTGAAGGTGCGGTGGAACAGTTGGTGCCATTGTGACCTGTCCCCTGGAGGTGCTGAAGACCCGGCTGCAGTCATCTGGGATCACTCTCCGGCCCGTGTTCCAGGTTCAGCTAGGCACTCTCAGCGGAGCGGGTGTCCTTCGACCTGGTCCTGTCGCACCAAGTCTTCTCCAGGTGCTGCGGTAAGACATTCTGAATTCTGTTTCATGATTTCTTGAAACATTTCTCACAGGGTGATCTTTTTAAAATTAAATTTATTTTGTAGTAAATCGGCCATGCAAATCGGTTACATCCAGAGGTAGGCTTGAGGGACACTGTAAGGGCTGGGTCAAGGAGCTTCTGCAAACCATTCAGTTTTGTAAGACGGGATTAGAACTTTCTGTTGAAAGTCACTGTGGCAAGTGGTCAAGTCTGGGCAGATGGTTGTAGCATACAAATTGCAAATGTAAATGACGGCGTAATATGTCTGCCACTGTAGTATAAAGGGGGTGTGATCGCAGAGCAGGATAACGCTGAGGGATTGAGTCTCGCGTGGCCATCACTTTTAAAAACTAACGAGAACATCGGTGGAGTTCTCGGTATCTGCTGAGCCTAGCCCCTCATCATTAACCAGTCTGACATCAGGTGTCAGTGACCAGATCCCGTAGGCGTCTTAATGAAGCTTCCTCAGACGTGCTTTTTCTTTGATAGTATTTGGCAAGATGTTTTCTGTGTAATATTACTATTCTAAAACTTCTTTCGAAATAAAGCATAGTAATGGATTAGCCTTAGGCAAGCTATCTGAACATGCAGAAATGGAAATGTTAGTTTGAGGATTCCACCAAATCTGAAGAAGGGCTTTGATTCACAGATTTGCCGTCTTCATACTCACTAAGTGAGCTGCAGTATTGAAAAGGGCTTGGATTTGCTTCTTTTCTTGAGGCTTTTTTTCCTTTCCCCTCTCAGATCTATTCTGGAGAAAGAAGGACCCAGGTCTTTATTCAGAGGACTTGGGCCAAATTTGGTTGGCGTGGCCCCCTCAAGGTAACCCAGTAATTTAATTTTTGTCACTGCTTTTTTTTTTTTTTTTATATGAAAACTGGATTGAAAATATCACTAAAACCTTGTCACGAGGTATAATTCATTGCTATCCAATGGAATGTGACTGAACAAGATGGTGATGCACGTACATAGCAAAGTGGCATTCATTATATAACTCTATAACTAGAAGGTTCCCATACCGAGGGTAAATAAAGCCACGTAGTCAGGGATTGCCATAACTGGTACGCAAGTATGCGTTCACCTTTAGAAGTGAACAGTGCAGCAATCGATTATTGTAACAGCATGAATGGTACGTATTTTATTTGCATTTGTGCCGATATGATGGGCCAAATGGCCTCCTCTCATTTGTGAATTTATGTTATAACAAGAAATTATTGTGGATTTTAACCTTTATATGCTAATTTGTACTTCATTTGTGGTATAGAGGTCAAAATGCATGGTAATTTCTTGTCATATCGGCACAAATGCACATGAAATACGTACGCATTTGCGCTGTTACAACAACCGATTGCTGCACGTATCACTTTTAAAGGTGAATGCGAACTTGGGCACCAATTATGTCAATCCATGCACATAGTCCTTCAGCACTTAGAAAAGTAAAATATTTGCCTATAAGGGACGGGACAGGACAGTAACATGCCTGCTGCATCTGAGGTGCTGTTTTTTGGTGTGGTGTCCCGCTGCGGAGCTCTTGTTCAGAAGTGGGCCCCTCTCTGGCTCTGATCTCACCCTCCTGCTTGCTGAAGCCTTTCAGCAGGCTGGCACAGGCTGTTCCAGAGACATATCTGAACAGTGGACCTATCTGGAATAGACTAGTTGGGGGAGGGGGGGCAGTTCTAGGCTGTAATTCTGCATAGAGGGGTGAAGGGTAGCGTGGGTGTAATTCTGAATGAATTCCCAAAATGGTGACGCTATAATTGTCTTTTAGGTTGATTGTTTTTATCCTTTTTACAGAGCCATTTATTTTGCTGCCTACTCCAACTCAAGAGAGAAATTCAACAGCATCTTCGTGCCAAACAGCTGGGTGGTGCACATGTCATCCGCTGGTGTTGCAGGTGAGGAATGTCAGGTGACCCATCCCCCACCAGAAAAGGTTTATCTAAGCATTTGTCTTTAGATCCTGCCCTTTGCTGGCCTATGCCATTATGATAATACTGAAAATTAAAATAAGAATAAAATGTGTGCTATGAAATACATTATCCTATTTTCGCAGCTAGTGGAATTGTTGCTAATTATGTCCATGCTCTTGTAAATTATATCAGAGACAACCGTGTAAGGAGGGGCCCATTTAATGCTGAGCTGGATGGTGTTTTGCTGAGTTTATCTTTTCTCCAGGAACCAGCTTCTGTCATGCCTTGCTTATAGGATAAATCTTTTACCTGGACGTTTTTGTATCTGCATACGTTTAGTCTAATGGTTCTAACCCCTTCCCTTCAGCCTTTGTTACCAATTCCCTGATGAACCCCGTTTGGATGGTCAAAACCCGAATGCAGTTGGAAATGAAGTATGTAAACATTTTCTCTTTTCAATGTTTATACTCCTCTGCAATCTAAAAGTCCAGTATTTGACTGCATACATTTTAGGAAACAACAGATTGAAAATTCTTATTCTCTATTACAGATAGAGTAGTTCCATGCAGTTAATTTCTATATATAGTAATGTAACTACAGTATGGATAACCTAGGGCTGGGTGATATGGACAAAAAAATCATATCAATATATTTTGGCTGAATGGTGATATATAGCTCTATTTTTATGAAGTGGGGGAAAAGTTCAGTTCTAACTCAAAGCAATACAAGATGTCACAAAAACACTAACAAAATAAAGGTTAAAGTCCACGTCAAATGAATTTATAATTAACCAACAGGCCTGTAGTATCTGAAAGTGCTTTCAATAACACTGCAATTAAAAGTTATGAATACAATGCAAATGTAAACTATATTTAAATATAAAACAAAAACTGGCAGGTCTAAGTGTTCTGCACATGTATTTGAAATTGCATGAAAATATAGCCTACAACACAGATATATAAATGGTACAAAATATGTGAATAATGACCTGTCACTTACATGCTCTCCATTGTTTTAACAAACAAGTTAGGCCACGGGTGATTCTCGCAAAATAGCTCTTGCTGAAGGCTTATCTAAGTGTTTTATCCTAGGTTTCCCTACCATCCGCTATTTATTTTAAGCTAAAATTGATTTAGCATGATAACTTGCGATACTTGCATTGCACTTTAAAAAGAATGTCATGCTTCGTGAGCAGGCTACTTGCATACAATCACTAATTAGTGTTTCTTTTCGTATACTGGTTCAGCGACACAGACCACAATAAATCCAACCTGTTGTTAATAGCTAGCTATATATATTTTTCTCTTTTTTTATTACACATCTATCACACTGCCCAATGTTAGGTCTATACTGATTTCATAAATAGGTTGTGCAGCGGAGTGAACTCCGTCAGGGCATGTGTGAAAGCAAGTGGGGTGGGATTGCTAGCAGAGTACTGGAGCCTGCAGCAGACTGTGAAGGAGAAGGAACAAAAAAACGTTTTCCACAAGATTGAAACAGCTTAAAAACTTAAACTTAGTTTAACTTGAAATAAACAATACTACCTTAATCCATATTGTGCTCTGTTTATATCCCTGTATGTTTTAAAATCTAGATGTATCGCCCACCGCTAGTGTAACCCTACCTGTGACCAGAGGCACAACCCAGGCTATAAGTGACCTTGGGCTTCTCCCTGCCAGAGTGATCATAAACATGTGACTGGAGTTATAAATGGGCTGACCTGACGCATGCAGGCAGACTGCCTAGGGGCCTAAATATCATACCCCAGGCCAGACGTTTCTCGGGTTAGTGCTGAAGAAGAATTTCTAAGTAGGCCCCGGGCAAAACGTGCCTTGCCGGCAGTCTCGCATGGTAGACTCCTGTTATTTCCGCCAGTATGAATGTATTCTTGTAAAACTTAGAGTAGCACTCTAAGAGCTGTGGTACAGTCCTCATGCCGCCATTATGTCACTGTCCCCCCCCGCCCGTCTTCCAGGGCTCGAGGAGAGAAGAAGATGAACGCCCTGCAGTGTGCACGTTACGTGTACAAGACCGAGGGCATCCGTGGCTTCTACCGCGGACTGACTGCATCTTATGCAGGCATCTCGGAGACTATGATCTGCTTCCTCATCTATGAGACTCTGAAGAAGCATATAGTAAATAGCCGCTTCGCCGCCCCGAACAGCAGCACCGACAGGCCTAGCTCTGACTTTCTGGCTCTCATGGGGGCAGCTGCTTTCGCCAAGGGGTGTGCATCTTGTATAGCATATCCGCATGGTGAGTACATGCGCACATTACACTGAGGGTAAACTGAAGGACACGGCTAACCCCTCAGAACTGTATGACACTCTGCTTCTCGCCCATCAGAGGTCATCCGAACAAGGCTCCGGGAAGAAGGTAGCAAATACAAGTACTTCTTCCAGACTGCGCGGCTGGTGGCCAGAGAAGAGGGGTACACGGCCTTCTACCGCGGGCTCGTCCCACAGCTTATCAGACAGATCCCCAACACGGCCATTGTTCTTTCCACCTATGAGGTAATCATTTACCTGCTAGGCCAGCCTCCCCAGTAATGTGGCCCTGACCCAGCTGCCAGAGATGTCTGTGCACTGGATGGACAGGGCAGGACGATCCTTGTGCTTGTGAGAGATATAAACTCCTGTGCTGGAAGAGAGGCTCCTGAGTTCCATGTTGAAGAAAGATGGACGGTTACAGTGATGAGGTATGGACATGAGCAGACCTGTGTCCTATTGCATTTTCTGTCTAAATCTGGAGGGGAAAATACGGTACTTTAAAAAATACGAATACCACAGTGAATAGCAATAATTAAAAAACAAAAAAAAAGACGGAACTGATAAGTTGTACTGTGAAGTTATAAATTATTTATTATTTTATAAATAAATTTTTAAGCATCCAAAGAAGATTGTGTGAGCAGCAGTTTGATTCTTCAGAACGTGTGGATGAATGCTTAACATGAACGTGAAGATGGAGACTGCTACGAACTTCTGGTCCACAGTTCAAAGTGTACATTTTTGTTTATTGTAAGCCTGTGGAGAACAGCTGAAATGTCATATCTGTGCATTCAGTTCCCCCCCTAGTTTGTTTTAATTTCATGTATGTAATGGAAAATGCCTTTTGCATATTGAGGACCGAAATGTGTATATTTAGTCAGGTATAATGCAGTGCATTAATAAACATTCTTGTAATTCATTTGCATAATTTCTTATTCCAAGATTTAGACTTGCAAGAATTAAATTATTTAAACAAGAAATTATGATAGTCTTTGTGTTTGTACCCTATTTATAAATTGCATTTAGAAGGATTCTCTGCTTGATTATAGCATGGATAAGTACTGATGCACTAACACTAAAGCACTATTGGATCAACTGTGGGATTCTCGCATTTTAATGCTGATATTGGACTAGAGAAATGTCATGGAAGAAAACTGGAGGTAAGCATCTTTAGCCATGCGTGCAGCGGCTCTGGGGGGATGAGATTTCTGGGGTGCCATGTGGTTTACCATGTTAGAAGTATGTGATTGGAAGACTGGCCCAGATTTCATCATCAAGTTCAATAAGTAAGGTTGAAGCCGGCTTGGGTGGTATTGCCTTAATACGGTACACCGTATTTTGAGTATACCGTGATATTAGCTGGGAGGAGGGTCATCTCCCGCAATAACAAACGCCGTTTGGTGAAATTGAACATCTCATGTGTCTCTCGTCACTGTTCTTTCCAACTCTTTGCCTCAACTTTCTTTAAAACATCACAATATAAATATATATACACTACTCACAATAAGTTAGGGATATTGTGAGAGACTTAGTGGATGTCATACATACGGTGTTTGTTTCACTTCAGACATTTTTGGGATAGGGAGGCAATTGTATTGGGGTGATAGACACACCTCATTTTGTGTTTTCCATGTAATGGTCTCATTGTGTACAGGTGTGCCTTATATTGGGGCCAATACCAAAAGACAACCCTTTTCAATGTGGCATCAATTTCAACATTCTGTGGGTATAAAAAGCTGGTATTGTCAGTAAGTCATTCCAAGTTCATCATTCAAACAGCCATGAACACACGACATCACTTAACGGACGAGCAGCGCCACCTGGCCATGGCACGCCTTCGGGTCAGTGGCAGGCAGTCAGATGTTGCTCGTGAACTTGGTGTGTCTCAAAGTGTCATCAGCAGACTTGCATCAAGACACAGAGTTCATGACAGACCTAGGAGTGGAGCCCCACGAGTGACAGACCGCAACGATGACCAGTACCTAAGGACCTATGCACTCAGACATCGTTATGCAACTGCCACGCAGCCGCAGGCCCGTTTACGAGATGCGAGGGGTACTAGGGTTTCCAGACAAACCATTCGCAACTGACTCCACCGCTTTGGCTTGAATGCCAGGCGACCGTTGCAGGTGACTCCACTGACACCAAGACACCGCCGTGAACGTTTGCAGTGGACACAAGACCATGTGACCTGGACAATGCAGCAGTGGTCTACCATCCTGTTCACTGATGAGTGTCGGGTCACCTTGCACAGAAATGATTGTCGTCAGTGTTGCTGGAGAAGGCAAGGTGAGCGATATGCTGTCAACATGGTCCCCAGGGTTTGCTTTGGTGAAGGATGTGCAACAGTCTGGGCAGGCATCACCAGTCAGCGCAAAACAGATTTGGATATTGTACATGACTCAGTCACTGCACGTTCTTACCTCAGAGACATCATAGAACCCATCATCATCCCCCAATTCCGCCAGCACACCCCCAACTTTCTGTTCATAGATGATAATGCTCCACCACATCGTGGCAGAATTGTCACAGCTCGACTTCAGGAAATTGGAGTGCCTCATATGGTAGGGCCATCAATGTCCCCTGACCTGAACCCCATAGAGGACGTCTGGGACCAGTTGAAGCAGAGACTGGATGATCGTACCCCACCCCCACGTAACCAGGCAGAACTGCGTGTAGCACTTGTGGAAGAGTGGAACGCATTGCCTCAGAACAACATCATGAGGCTAGTGAGGAGCA
>JAODLC010000071.1:358204-379914 GCA_026781145.1 Hippopotamyrus pictus | reverse complement strand
GTGTGTGTGTTTGTGTGTGTGTGTGTATATATATATATATATATATATATATATATATATATATAAATCAGTTCAGATATGCTGGCAAAAAGCTATTTAGTCAAAAAAACACTAGAACAGCCAGCAGCTACAACTGAGAACAAGATTAATCATCACGCCATGCTAGAAAATTATTCATTGTATTCTATTAAAACCTAATCAAAATGGTTAAATAATTGATTGGCACAGCCTTTTAGTTTTGGATTACTCAATAATCAGATAATGATAAAAAAAAGTTATAGCTCTGCTGTAGGCTGGTAGGGAAGGTGAACTTGCTGCTCTGTAACTAGGTCCTGGACTTCCTGACAGACAGTCTGATTCTGTAAGAAACCTCCAGGGTCCTCAGATTGAGCACAAGTGTCCCCCAGGGCTGTCACTGTTCTTCAGGACAACCTATCTCTTAACGTCGAGAATACAAAACAGATGGTTGTTGACTTCAGGAAAAACCTGGCTGCTCACTGTCTGTTGAACATTAATGGCTGCATGACCTCCCAGACTCACACTTGACTGGCTATAAGGCAGGGCCTCCCAGACTCACATCTGATTGGCTGTAATAAGGCAGGGCCTCCCAGACTCACATCGGATTGGCTATAATAAGGCAGGGCCTCCCAGACTCACATCTGATTGGCTTTAATAAGGCATTGTTCTGAGTATTGGTCAATCTTGTTATGACCAGTACAAAGATGCAAGTTGACTACATGCTTCTCCTTTAAGGTGATTATTGCCCAGACATTATAAGGCTCCCCATTCAGTCAGCTGAATGAAAAAGAACAGCGCAAATAAATCATTAAAAGCCCAGAATTAATGACATTCATGTATGTAAACTTCTCACCACAACTGTACATGGGGTTACCAGGGCTGCAGCCCAGGGGCCTCCACAAAAAGGGCCCCTCCAAGTCATCAACTTCATCCATCACCACCCTCCCTCCCAGGTCATAGCTGCACACATGACCACCTTGCACTAGAAGGCCCCACTGTATTCTCACAGGAGGCTCAAGTCGTTTGTGATATCTGGCAGGCTGCTACTCGGTTTCTATGACTGAGTGGTGGCAGCAGCCATTGCGTATGCTATTCTCTCTTCTCTAGCCCGGAGAAACCCAGAGACAATAAGATCTTCAGATAAAGGTTTGGCCCCCTGAATGAGCTGATAGATGGAGAATTCTGATCAAGCTCTCGGTCATCATCGGCGCCCCTTCCCATTTGCTCCGTGATACTGATTGGGCACAGAGGAATACCCTCGGGTACCGCTGCTGCTCTAGCGCTGTTCTTCTCGGTTATAAATTGCAGCCAGCCATCTATCAGTAGCTTTAGAAGGAAAAAAAATCCACGAAACCCTTATAACGGCTTACGTAAACATTTTGTATAACTTAGGTCTATTAACAAAATTGGTGCTCAATATATAACGCGGCATTCAGCAGGTCGCTTTCATATTACGCATATTAAACATGTTGCTCACCCTATGTAGAAATTATGTGATGTAGGCCGAGGATAATCTGTCATAACGAAGACATTCGTGTACAGGAGGGCGCAGTGTGTCACTCATTTGTTTGTTCCCTTTTATTTTAAGGGGCGCGAGGAATTATTGTTATGTTTGTGCATGCAAAGTAAAACAGTAATCAAGAACCGTCGAGTTTTTGACGGCGTTCTCGAGTGACCCCTACTGGTCAATAAAGTGCACCTAACACGCTAGTTGCAGATTTAATTGTGTACCGCATCACTAATATTGTGTCTAGCCTTCAATCAGCCGTAATAGATTTGTGAATGGACTATTGCCGCACTCAGTTAAACATGTTATAGAACTACAGAGACCACATATATACATATAAAACCGCGGTTTTGTTAAGATTTGGTAACAGACTCGATTTATTGCATTCTATTATAACAACAAATGAAGAAAGGGACGTTTTATTTCCGTCCTTAGGTTACCCTGATTTGACTCTAGGAAAAGAGAGCCCACATAACAGCAGTCACCTTATACATTAAGGGCTGGAAGTCCCACCCCAGCTCTTTGTGTGTGGAGTTTTCACGTTCTCTGTCTTTGTATGGGTCTTCTCTTGTAGTCCAAACACATCTGACGAAAGGATACATCTAAAGATATGAGATTTTACTGGCAAATCTTTCACTTCGGTTACATTTTTATACAGTCACGTCCCCGAGATTTTATTTTCAATTTTATATGCCTCATTACAAATTCCTTTGCAGTATGTATTCTTATTTGGAAAGATAATCGGGACACAAACTGGAAATATGCAGTAACTCAATGTTTAGGTGAAGATATATATTCCGAATTCCAGTGCAGGTATTGATTCTTATCTTATATACATATAATAATTTTTTAGGTTATAAAAACTTATTGTAAAATTAGATCAGAAATGAAATTATACATAATACGAAGTTTATAAACTAATCTGTTGCCATAAATGTTTTTTTTTAACAGGGAAACTACCATTTCTCCCAGGAATGTCATCTTTGGAGTTATGCGTGCCGTCACGTGACACTTCCGGTCCTCCGGAACACTCCGCATATCTTATGCGTTCCGTGTGAAAATCCCGCCACCAAGTACAAACCAAGTACAAATGAATGCATCCTGAAACACTGCCAGCAGATTAATGTAAGGAAGCAACAGCTGAAAGCGTCCTAAACGCAGTCTCGTAATATACCCGCCGAACTGTGCAGCGTCCCCCCTGAACCGACTGCTTTGGGATAAGGGGCGGGCTTTACGCCGAGGTCAAAGCGCTGCTCCGGCGCCTCCTTTCCGTCGCCGAAACCTCTTCACGGTCAGATATCCCGCTCTTTGAGAAATGGATGCTTTTAATCAGATGTTATCACAGTACCCTCATGCCTTGTATGGAGGAGCTGGAGCAACGGCATGCGCTACTGGTGTCTTAATATACCGAATTGTAACAAGGTAGGAAAAACGAAAGAGAACATGGAGCCGGGCCTAGCAAGGAGAGCATGAGTCCACTCGCTTTGCACTGGGCAGTCGCGGTGCTACTTAATCTAGCCCGCAGTTGTTGTTTCTGGTCGGTCACGAATGGCATATGGCTAGCAGATGGTTATTCGCTGTGTAGTTGAACAGAACGATTATGAAATAAGACTCGCCGTCTTCTGAACGGTGTTTTTCGTGCAATTCTGACAGGTTTCTTTGCGTTGAGCATACTCTCTGGTTATTCTTGGGCTGTGCTCTTTCTAAAGTATCAAAATCAGACTGATTATTTACCACTATTAATGGCCACACCATTAATATTCAAATATTTTTAAGACGGCTTTTTAAATTCGAAGTATGAAAGCACGTGCATGTTGTATCGTCTCGTCCAAGAATTGCTATTAGATAAAAATAACTGGTTAAAATTGATGTTTTGCTTTATGTAATCTCTTTATGCGATTATAATATAATTTGTAATAACTTTTCTAATAATTTGCATTTCTTTCACCTGATTTCTCCCAGCCTTATTAATAATAATTTGTAAATTTTAGTGGTATTTAAATTTAAATTGTAATCATAATTAAGGTTCCGTGAAAGGTGGAAATAAAAGTAAGACCTTAATGATATTTATTTAGACTTTCATAATAATGCAAAGAGGATTAATTCCTCTGCATAACATGTTTGTGGGAAGCTGTTAATCGTGACAATTTTAATGGTTTTACACCCTGTCTCTATCACCCCCAATCAAAATGATAGTATGCATCAAATCGCCTGTTAACTTTTATGCATTTATCATTTTTATTTCTCTACTATTGGGTGCAAGACAATACGTACTGTAGTATTGTATCTTATTATGACCAGTACAAAAATGCATGGTGATTATTGCCCAGACATCATAAGGATTCCCATTCAGCCAGTTGAATGAAAACGTATAACCATTGGGGGCAACTGCAAGATAAGACATATATGTTGAAAATGTATTTTGTGACTGTATACATTTCGTTAGAATTTCAGTAGACACGGGCTTTTTGGCATTAATGTGAAATTAGCCAATCGAATCAGTTTAAGGTTTTATATTCTTTGGTTTTTCAGTGGTTGAGGAATGAGACTTTCTTTTTTTGATGAGGGCTTTTCTTTTCAGTATATCTTTCTGTTGCTTATTATGTTGGATATATATTTAAAAAATTTTTTTTTTTTTTCTTTTCTTTTTTTTTTTTTTTTGCTATTTTCATTATGGTGGTGCTGATCACTTATTTCACTGGAGGTTATAGACTGACTGTATACCTTGCATGTTACACATAAATATCCCTGAATCCTTTCTGAAGCCCAGAGGCTTTCCAGCTAATTCATTCACCAAAAGGTTCATTACAGTACGTAAAGCTTCAGTCTCACAGGGTGAGTCTCACAATTGACCCATATTGGTGAAATATATACAATCTATCCACTCATTTTTCATACCTTTTTAAAAATGAAAAAAATCTAATTTGGAGAACAGTGTATCTTTTTGATGGTTGTAATTTTTAGATGGTAGAAAAGGAAGAAAAATGAGGGAGAACAACAAAATATTGAACAACTTCTCAAATTTCAGGAATTTTCCAATGGGATCCATAAAGTTTCTTATTGTCTGAATGACCGAGCTCCTCATCCTGCGGAGGAAACTCATTTCAGCCGCTTGTATTCGTGACCTCGTTTTTTTCGGTCACGACCCACAGCTCATGACCATAGGTGAGGGTAGGAACGTAGATCAAAACTGTCTGCTCTCAAATGTCCTCCTCGATGTGATACTCAGAATCTCCAATCCAACCAATACAACCTGCGGTCCAAAAATATTGGACAAATCACATTTTGTTTGTCTTATTTATAAGGCCTACAGCATGCTTTTAATTTATGACTATATCTGGTCAGCCAGTTGATCTTTCATTTTCTACAGAATAGAAAACAATGTAACCTTGTTCCACTAATAAGTGCAGGCCAATTTCACTGCATGCATTGCCGATATTAGACAGAAGTGTTTCTCGTATTGATATCTGTTGGAATTTTCCAAAGCATAAATTTGGAGACGAAAGCAAAAAAGGTATTCCTTAATGCTTTTAATGTAATTGAGATACAAAGTTATTGTATCTGCTTGATTTTTGCTTCACTACTAATTTCCTTCATAATTTGGCGCCACTTCCAAGTTGGTGCTGGTTCTTGTGGTCAACAAATCAGCAAAGTTAATCGCTGTAAGCCCCACCCAGTGGCTTTTGGTCAAGGGGAAAATACCTACTGTGGAGTAGGGACTGAAGAAGTTCTGGAACTACAGATTTGATGAACTCCTGCAATGGGAACACAACAGAAGTTCCGAAAAAGGTAGAAATGGGGAAAGCGCCCGTTGGTCATATAATTCTTTCAATCATACAAACCCTTCATACTCAATACATACATCGGGCCCTTGCTTTCAAACGTAACATGCAAGGAGTGGTGGGAGGCATGTTTAAGCACTTGTAGGGTTGAGAACAGCCATTGAGGTAATCCTACCCATTGCCAAACCATATTTCCACCCCTAGATGTGTGTCATTTCTGAAATAGGTTGCATTTATTTTGGTAATTTAAATGATGGTGGTATTTAAAAACGGCTGAACCAGTTAAAATGAATAATTGTGTTAATCTTATTCCACAACATCCAGATTAAAAAAATAAATTAAAAATGATTTTAAAAAGCAGCAATTTTTAGTATAAGAAAATGTGCCAATAACCTGATTGAAGGTAAATTAAGTATGTTGAGTATCCGGTTCCTGGGATTACTAAACTTGAGAAACAATGGCATATTAAACTGGGTTGCATTATGTTACATCACTGTCTGTTAGGGCAAGCATGATCGGAAAGAAAGAAATGATCGGACTTGGAAATGCCCATTGCTTGGAGTCTGGGGTTTGCATAACTTCATGCAGTGTTTGAGGACTCTGGTTTCCTCTTGACCTGGTACGGTAAATTGGTGTCACTAAATTGCCAGGCTGGTGTGACTGTGTGCCCCGTAAGTTGCATCCTGTCCATCGTGCCCTCTTATGCCCTGGGAATTCTGGGATATGCATATTCGTCACCCAGTATCTGATAAGTTGTTATGGATCAATAGATTTATAAATAGCTCTGAATAAAAGACTAGTTACCTGACTCCTGTTTTCCCTGTCACAGAATGCAAGGTGAAAGTGAACCAGTTAAAAGTGGAATCTAGCCCCCTGTGTCTCCAGTAGTGAATTGGTCTCTAACCCACTAATTGTCACTCAAGTGGAAGAATAAACCTGGTGCAGAAAAACTTTTGTTGGTAGTGGAAATGCTACTTGTACTTTAATTGTAGAGAAAGCCTCCTGCTGTTATTTACCAAATGCAGGATATTTTTTATTTCTCAATACTTGGCGCTGCTAGCTGGTGGCCACATGCATGCTTACAAAACTTGCATCTGATTTGGCAGGAAGAAGCCGACGCATGTTAATGTGAACTGTTGGTTCTGCAACCAAGACACAGTGGTTCCGTATGGAAACAGAAACTGCTGGGACTGTCCCAACTGTGAGCAGTACAACGGCTTCCAAGAGGTAAGCCTCACCTAACCCAGCGAAGGAAAACTTACAAGGAATAGTGTGTTACTCCATTTTTATAAGTTAATGGTAATGTGTCATAATACTACAATAAGTGTACGTGTGTGTATATATTATATTTATATATAGTTATTTGAGTTGCTTGGTTAATGATTCTCCCAGATTACAGGAGCAGCACGATGTCTGCACATGTTGCAGGCTCTGCAGTTAGGCTAGTTGGTGTGGTGTGTGGAGTATGATTATACATGTGTGCCCGTTGCTGGTATCTGCAGCAGCCCTTTACCAGATTAGGGCTAAATAACTCACTAATACTAAGGAATACTACCCAGGATCATGTGATCCATCTCTCATGAATAGGCGGAAAAAAACCTAATGTCTTTGTTTATTGTCGATAATTTCCCGAACGCCTTTCTATGGTCACATATAGCTAGTTTTTATTTCTCGCAAGTAAATCTCATCTCAGTGCTGATTCATGTGCCTCGTTTCATTTTTCCCTTCCAGAATGGTGACTACAACAAGCCCATCCCAGCGCAGTACATGGAGCACCTGAACCACGGCGTGTCCGCCGGTCTCACCCCAGCAGAGGCCGCTCGGCCGCTGCAGTGGGTCAACTGCCAGATGCTTCTGTGCAGAAAGTGTAACCACAACCAGACCTTGAAGATCAAGCAGCTGGCGTCTTTCCTGCCTCGTGATGAGGTCTGTGCAGCCCAGTGATGGGTTCGTCTGTCTGTGAATGCTGTGTAGTTTGCATGCGGCAGTATTTTTGGAGTTTGCTTGTTTGTTTATTCTCTAGGTAAAAACCCACGTTTTCGGTGACTTGCTGGAGTGAACAACTTCTTGTGATACAGGTAGTCCCCAGGTTAGGAACTTGTACTTACAGACAGCTCGTACTTAACAGACTGCCTCAAAGCCTCTTATATTAAAAATTCGGGTTAAGTACAATGGTTTGTAATAATGACCGCACACACTACTTTGTGATGCTTGTGAAAATATTGTGACGCTACAGTGGTTCATCACCTTGAGGTACAGTACAGTACCTATTTAGTCATTTTTATTATTACTGTATTCTACTGTATTGTTCTTGTGACTTGCCTACAAATAAATTATACATAATTTTTCAACTGTTTAAGGCTTTGAAGCTGAGTGGGGCATATGCAAGGCACTTAAAGAATTTAGAAGCAAAATCATTAACGCCAATGTCTTTAGCGAAAATAAGGCCATGGAGAACACCCAGTTTACCCTCATTGGCTAGCTGTCAGTCGTCTATTCATTAAATGATTTAATACAAACGGCTTGCTTATTACTGAGGTCATTGTGTTAAACTTTGTTCTCATGGTAAAACATCAGTGATGGTTAAATGATAGGCAAAAGTATTCTGAATAAATCTAGTGCCTTTATAGAACAAGTGAGCAGCACAACAAGATTTTAATTGTAAAAACGCAAAAATATAGAGGAGAGTTTGGCTTATGCACCGAAGTGCTAGTGATGAGAATTTTATTTATTTTTTTTTGCATTTTGGGCACCAAGCCTGTAATGTAATGAGGTGAGGACCAGCATTATACATAGGAATGCTGCAGACCAGACTGGCTGCTGAATTAAATGTTCAGAGATTCCTTGGATGTCGTAAATTAATCTAACCCAATAAAATGTAAATGGAAGTTCTGTCCAAATGAAAAGCGACATTTGCAGCGTTCCATTTCAGGGACATGAAGGCCAAGGCTGTGTTTCAGGGTCCACAGAGCTGCCCTGCTTGCACACTAAAGTGGCTTTTCCACATACAGTCTTTCTTCTGTGCAAGTAGAGCATGACATAAGAACTAAGATGGGAATGATTGAAATGTAGGCGCATGGAACCCTGGGCGTTTCCAGATGAATGTTGTTCTCCATTTTTTCTGATTCCCTCCTTTGAGAAGCTTCATTGTACAGAAGCCCTGTCTGGGAACTTCGTGATCAGTTCTTCACTTTTCAGAATCACGTGTTTGCTGTTCAGTCCCTTTGAATTCTAATAGTTGTGGTTATCCATTTAACTGGGAAGGTCAATTTCAGACTACTATGAAATAATCTTATTATAGCTGACTGTCAGTGCCAGCAGACATTACTGGTATTTTAATGCATTGTCCTCCTTGGCTGGTCAAGGAGAAGTATGACGAGGAGATCGAGGTGTACCGGCACCACCTGGAGCAGACGTACAAGCTCTGTCGGCCCTGTCAGACTGCCGTGGAGTACTACATCAAGCACCAGAACCGGCAGCTACGTGCACTGCTCTTCAGCCACCAGCTGCGGCGTGGTCGCGATGCTCAGCTGGGCTGCGTGCAGGTGAGTTTGCCCCGCAGGGCCGCCTCGTAAAGGCTCCACCACCCAAAGGTTCCGCCCTCAGTCTTCGGTCTTGCGTGCATTTGCACCTCATAGGAGATCAAGACAGGATGTGCAAGGGTTGCTGACTGTGCAGGGACAGGCTTTCTGTTTTGTGGAAAACCAGATTTACTTTGGTATAGTTTACATTGTCAGATTTATTTACATTGTCGGTTTTACAAATTTCACGTTAACTGGAATTTCACTGGATGCCTAATAGAGGTGTACATGTATATCTGTGTAAGTGGACTGTGAAACACATATGTAGTTGAATGATTGATAGATATTGGTTCTTTAGCATCTCAGACTGAGATATTCAGTGCTGTTTTTATGAGCTTCTGGTTCACTTGTTATAAACAGGGACTCCATTATGCTTAGGCTGGAGAATGAATTTGGTCTCCTATCCTCCTGTGCAGGCCTCCCACTCCGTCTCGCCGCCAGCACTGGTGATCCTCCTTCGCTTCCTGGCCTTCCTTACCTGTGTGTTCCTGGTGCTGATTGCACTGTATGGGCGGCACCCATTTCTAGCCCCTGCAAGCCCCTTGCAGACACAGAGTGGGGGTGTGATCTCACCTGGATCCAGCCCTCTCCGCGAGAATGCGTCAGACCCCAGCGGCAGCGAGTCGGGGGGGGTGTGGCGTGAGTTGCTGGGCCTGGTGCCAGGTGATGCCCTGGAGAAGGCCCAGGTAGCCTGGGACTACGGCAACGACCATCAGATGGTGCTGGTCTTCCTGGGCCTGCTGACCTGTGTCAGTAGCATTTTCTTCGCTGGCCTCATCAGGTGACACACTTCTACCTATGAGAATATAGATCCATAAGTAATATGTAAGATTCTACTATGCAGATAAAGGTACATGGGAACTTGATCTTGAAGCTATATAAATGCAGTCCATTTACCATTTGATCTTGAAGCTAAAAGGGAAATCGATCAGAATAAGGCCACTGATGTGATACTTAGATTTCCAGAAGGCCTTTGTCGTTCCCCACAAATGGCTCCTGCTTAAGCTCAAAGCAACAAGGATTTCAGGAACTGTAGCAGCTTGGATTGAAAACTGCGTAAAGCATAGGAAGCCGCAGGTAGTTATTAGAGGCACAATGTTTTTTGGGAGGGGGCCTGCATTCATAGTGGGGTACCACAGGGTTCCATTTTAGGACCACTATTATTCCTGATTTACATAAATGATATTAACACCAATATATACAGCAAATTGGTTACATTTGCAGACCACAACAAGGTAGGTGGTGTAGCAGATACTGATCTAGCGGCACAAAGGCTATAGTGGGATCTTGATTTAATTAGTGACTGGGCTGATACCTGGCAGATGAAATTTAATGTAAACAAATGTAAGGAAATCCATGCAGGGAGCAGAAATATACAGATATTTTGTGGGTTCCTCTGAAATAAAGGTAGCTGATTATGAGAAAGACCTCGTGTATATGTTGATGCTTCCATGTCCCACTCTCGCCAGTGTGGAGAAGCAATTAAAAAGGCCAGTAGAATGTTGGGTTAAATCTCTAGGTGTGTGGAGTTTAAGTCAAGGGAGGTGATGCTACGATTATACAATTAATTGGTAAGACCCCAACTAAAATATTGTGTGCAGGTTTGGTCACCTTACATTAAAAAGGACATTAGAAAGGGCTCAATGTAGGGATATAAAGATGATTCCTGGTCTTAAAGGAATGTCTTATGAGGAGAGGTTAGCTGAGCTGAATCTGTTCAGCCTCGAGCAAAGGAGACTAAGGGGGGACATGATCCAGGTCTATAAGATTCTAACAGGTCTGGATGCTGTTCAACCGAATAGTTACTTCAATATTAATTCGAGTACAGGAACTCGTGGCCATAGGTGGAATTTAGCTGGAGAACATTTTAAACTGGATTTGAGAAAGTACTTCTTTACACAGCGTATAGTTAGAATATGGAATAGTTTTCCTGTTAGTGTAGTGCAAGCTCAAACCTTGGGTTCCTTTAAATCGGAGTTAAACAAGCTTCATGGGCTGAATGGCCTCCTCTCGTTTGTAAATTTGTATTCTTATGTAATGTGTTAAACTGTAAATGCTTAGGCTTATAGTTCTGATCAAGCAGTGGCTAATACCAGGAAGTTAAGGCTGAGATTCCTACCTTTGCTCTGCATGTAATTTTGTTTTTGTTACGTTTCGATATAATTACATGCGATTTGTTTTCGCTGCTGAAGGCTGCGGCGTATTGACGCTATGGCCTCACTGCTGTGGTTCCTGGTCCTGTCCCTATACCTGCTGGAGACCTACCTGCTGCCAGACACCCCGGGCTGGCTTGACACGGTCAAGCTGAGCGCCACAGCCCTCTGCTGCCTGGTGGGCTTCGCAGCCGCTGTGGCCACGCGCAAGGCTGCCGGCCAGAGGAGAGCCAGGGCTCGAAGGTCAGAATTCGAACAGTGACACTTAAACACCATGCAGAAGGGAAGGAGACTGTGTGGCCTAGGATTTTGTGTGTTTTTGTGTGTGTGGGTTTTTTTTTTTCTCTCTCAATGACATGTCAGAGTGTTTCTCTGCTTCTCTGGCTTCCCCAATCTCCCCCTTTGCTTGTATTAACAAAATAATCCGTGCATATATTTCTTTAATCGGTTATAAGTTATAATCATTAGTTTAAATGTTTGTAGTGCCATATAACACTTCCTATCACTGAATACATTTTAACACTGGATTATGTGTCTTTGTTTTCAGTTACCACATGGTCTGGCTGTATTAGCAGTAATCAGTAGTATGTTGAAGTGAAATGCAATTAGTTAAAAAAAGCATTTGTCTATATACCACTTCGGTGACCAGCTGAAATGCTGCACAACCCTAATTCTTTGTACTACCTGTTTAGTATTATTTTTAGACTTAGAGCACATTTCAGTTTTTTTAATATCAGATACCTCTTGATTTATTAGTTGTGAATTTTTAAAAATGCTGCCTTTCACTGTAATCTACAGATATAGTCCAGTCAAATTAGAGGAATGTGTCGGAATGAAAAGTTTATACTTTGAAACGAGTTTGAAAGACCTGTTTAAATGGCCCACCAGTGCTGTAGGCTGTCCAATGATGATCTTTTGCTTTTAGTTCATTGTCTTTGTAGTATTGGTGGTGTAGAGTGTAATGACTCTTCTGGTTCTTACGACATGACTCACTGTAGGTAGCTTGGAACATTTACTGAAATCAGCTTTTTTTGTTGCATTATAGACATTACTGTTCCAAATTCTTTACTTTTGTAGGTTCTGTTTAGCTCTTATCCATGGTCAGTCTGTCATGGCGATTTTATATGGTCATGTATCCTTCAGTATTATGGATTCACTTGTCCATAATTAAGCAAGTAATTGTTCATTTTGTCCTGAAAACTGAGCAGTATAATGAAAGCGCAGACCCTGCCTAGCTATTGGTCTGTTATAACTCGGTTTATCTACGATGCCTGTGACTGTATTTCAAAAGAAAGCTGAAAGAATGTTGTTTGTTTACAGCTTATGGGTGCAATTACCATTCAGCCTGTTTGGGGCAGTTTTAGTGACCAATGATAGCATTTTGGTGAGGAACAGTGTTTGGTTACTACACAAAGTGGCAGCTATAATGCATTTATGATAAAATGCGTACAAGATTTGCTCAAAGTTTACTAAAATTTGACTGTTTGACACCACATGATCTAGAAACAGACCTTTTTGACACACTGATTTTTAGCCCTGCTAGTTTTTGTTGTTTTACATACCTAGAGGGAGAAACATTCAGCAGTCTTTAGTAGCAAAAAGAAATAACCACTAATGCTTAACGCTAAATAACACTAATTGTTATACTTTTTAGCTGTGAATAATTGGGTTGATTAATTCTGGATTGACACTACAGTAACACAGAAACATGATGGCACAAACACTTCCTTTATTTCAATTTGGGGGAAAAAGGCTGTTGTGTGTGTGAGGGACACATTGTTATATACTACATTCTGTTAGCACAGCAATGGAGCCTGGTTCTTAGGTTCAGCATTCCTGAAGGAACCCTCTGTGAAGGCATAACAGAAAAACTGTTAGCTTTTGGGGAAAGAATAACCAAGATCACACTACTTTATAGTTCTGTCACTGTATGGTGACCTAAATTGTTATAAAAACATAAGAATAGGTCATGAGTTTATAAGTGTGTTTTGTAGGATTAGTTCTGTTTTTGTGTTGTGGCATGTCTGCATGTGAGTATTATAATTTGCAACTGCATGTACCATTTAAACAGGTTCTGAAACATAGCTGTAGTCTTCTGGGAATTATGTGAATGAGAAAGCTAATGGTACTTTCCTGGCAAATTCTTAACCCTATGACATGACTGACATCCTGTCCTAATATTTTACGAGTTTTCTAAACTCTCTGAACGCTATTTTATTTCCGAACAAATTTTCAAGGACGAAATGTTTCATCATTGAATCTGTCAGGTTAAGATTGTGTGTTCTAGGAATGTGATCTTAGAGAGCCATGTATTAAAATATTGTAGCACTATGATAAATGTGAATTTGCATAAACAGTTGACTGTATTGTCTCCTCTTTGTTGTTTTGAATGAAGCTTTGTATTTTGCCAGTGAGGAACCTGACGGTCAACATTAGGTAGTGAGTGCAATTTCCATATAGTACTTGGAGACAGATTCCTAAAATCTGAAAGTGTTGTCTGTAGTACTGTTCTTTAGCTTAGCCTTTTACCTGGTTTCCATTCGTTGGGATATTCTTACTGTAAAATTCAGCACCCAAAGTTAAACGAGGCTAGGGCGCTCCACTTGCTACTGCCCTCCTATCCAGAAGAGGGCAGCACAGAGTTCTTGTACTGCGTCATTTACAAAGCCCCTCTGAGCTTTGGCTTCATCTCGACTCCAGCTGTATGCCACCTGCCTTTTACATGACTTTGTGTGCACTTACACCATCTTGCTAATACAGCAAGGTAACTGGTTCTTTGGGGTGTACCAACTGAACATGTAATTCCAAAAACTGAACTGTTAAACTCTACAGGTACGTAGGTGTGTTCTGCATGAATATGGATTAGTTTGAGACGGATTAAGGAGAATCATAGGTAATGTCACAGGCTAAAGTTGTTATTCTTAAAGCTTTAAGATATTCTCCAATGTGCCATTTACATGTATGATTTTACTGTCATTTCTTGTTTAACCATTGGAATATTTAGCGTTTTTTGTATTTTTACAATTTATTTAACTTAATTAAAACACCAAGATCCAGTACCCTCACACTTGTGTATTTTTTTTTTTTTGTGCGGCTAAATGATCATTCTCATTTTGGAATTTTAAAATTTACTGAAATTTTTAAAATGTATGTTTCAGAAAGACTTGGACTACTGTCGGAACAGTCTTTTCAGTAAATGTATGAATTACTGGCTAATTTGGGTACTGTATCTTAAATTGTCCTCTTGGACTTTGTCATGTGATGTAATTCTGTAAACAATATATTGTTCCATAACTGTCATTTGAATCAGTTAAATAAACTGTGCAATATTCAAATGTGTGTATGTATGCTATTCTTAAATGACAGTCAAGCCTTGTTACATCAGCAGTGCTTTCATCCTGAAGTCATAAGAAACTTTAATAAAGCTAGACTTAACATGACCTTCAATTCTCATAACTTTGTGATTCAGTTCAGCTGTGTAGAAAGAATTTTAGAGCATCAGTTTTAATTCCAGTGGTACATAAGCACCAGTTCGCGTGTTGATACAAATCTACAGATTGGAGGATGAGTGCTTTTGAATCGATGCAAAGTTTTTCTTTTTGAAAGTGTACTGGCCACAATGAGGGTTATGCAGTTGCAACTTGATTCACATGCATTTGTAATGTTTTTCAAACAAAAACACAAAGGTGAGAATATCCTATAATTGGCCACACGTTACTTTTTCTGGCCCACAGCTAAGTGAAGGTCCATAAGAATGTATTTGTTGGATGGTGTGTGTATATATGTAATATATATGTTTTATTTCAGCTTCATGTTAACGTTTCAGTGAATTTGCTCTTTTATCTTGAGTATATTTTTACCTTCTTAGTTTGGTTTTATCATCAGCTTAAACTTGCTTTCCAAATTCCTGAAATGTTTGTATGTCAGCCAACTTGAACAGCTGTACATGAATATGTACTTCTACAGAAACCTTTACGGGAAGTTACGAGGGGTGTAGTGACATTTCTATTAGTAACATTAACTCGTCACTACTGGAAATTGGTGTAGAAATGAACCAACGTGATACGTTGCAGAACCCAGCCTTTGTGTTGGTGGTACGTATTGGTAGTGGCGATGTCCTGTTGGGCTCCTTGCGGCTGGCCTGGCTGTGCCGACTCTCTCCCTGCCTCCCTGCTGTGTGACATGTGACGGCGCAGTGTCCTCGCAGGGCTTCAGTCCAGTGACCACTCTGCTCTTCTGTTCTAGGTACCTGTCTGGCGGCTCTTTGGGCTCCTGCTATGACGGGCATATCCCGGTGATGGCGTCAGCCCTGTCGGGACCCTCCCCCTCCTTCGCACCTACGCCGCCTCCCAATCTGTTGCACTTCCTCAGCCGCCAGCTTTGCCAGCAGCGGGGTCGCCGGACCTCCCCCTCCTCTCTGCCGGGCCGCCTGAGTAGAGCCCTGTCCCTGGGCACTATACCCTCCCTGGCCTGCACGGGTGAGTCTCCATGCTGGCTCTGCCATGCCACGCAGCCCATCTAGCCAAAGTGTAAGCATTTTAAAACCAGCGGGCTCCTGTGCTGAGCCATGGTCACGATCGGCTGAACCCCCATCTAGAATTTTAGGTCTGCGAAAGTTTAGCGCAAAACTAGTGAACACTCGACCAATCCAAGAGGCCAAACCACTGATGCTTAATTTAAAATTCACTGGCACATCCAGATTTGTGCAATAGACTTTGATTGGAGTAAATTACGGAGTGCGCTGCGTGCTTGATCATGGCATTAATTTGAACCTATACCTGATATAGAGTCGTGACTGAAGCTGACACGGCAAGAATTGGGTAAATGGGTAATACTACTGTATAGGCGATCACCTAAAGTGCCGTCTTCTGTGGGAGTGCTGGCCTAGCAAACCGCCGGTATGTACCCAGACTGACTGTTAAATAAAAGCTGTCGTCACAAAGCTTAGTCACCCGCTATCAGAACCTTAACATCCTCTGGAATGTAGTACTGAAATGACAGAAGGACGGTTAGCACCTTGCTGCATGAACTCCTAGCATGTTCTGAGCCAAGATGTGGGTCTGGTACCAACCTGGGCTAACGGGGACTTGTCCTAACCTGAAAGGTGCTGATCTGCGTCAGTGTTAACAAAACGTGCCGTGATTGGCATCTTCCGAAAGTTTGGATCCAGCACTGCGAAAGTGATGTTTGTAGTTGTGCAACAAAGAGAATTTGCATGAATAATATACAGGCTTTTGGGCCATTTTTGCAAAAGAACCTGCTCCTTTGCTCTAAAGGCATGCGTCACCTCTCCATCAGTGCTGCAGGCCATGAGCCAAGTTTCCTGAGGTGAGGAGGTTGGGCTGCCTCTCATGTGGAACCATTGCTGAAATGCATTGTGGGAGCTGTGCATGGGCCAGTGGCTTTGCATTTATGGAGAAATGAACTGGCCTGTCAACACTGGCAGTGCCGCACCCAGAAGTGGAATTTAGCCTGCTCAAGTGGTGGGACAGGACATAGGCTCCCTTACGCTGTCAGGTCACTGTTCGCTGGTGGCAGATTTTCCTCATAGCCAGGACCCAGTTCAGGATGATTATTCATGGTGAGAGAATCCATCCTGTATGTTGACTTTTGTTTCTGAATTCAGGAGACGTACAGCCCTGCCCTTTTGTAAGTTCAGAATTCTACGTGAAAATACACTTAGTTTTGAGGGCTGTTAAAGAATAAGGGACTAATTGTGAATTCAGGTTTAATTCAAACCTGACTGGGCTTATGGCACTTTCAGTAAAGCTCAAATGTAGTCTGTAAAGGGGGTGGGAAGTAAGAGACACACACACAAATATATATATATATATATATATATCCATCCATCTATCATCTATACCGCTTTATCCATCTGGGTCGCGGGGAGGCTGGAGCCAATACCAGCATCATCGGGCGAGAGGCAGCGTACACCCTGGGCAGGTCGCCAGTCCAATACAGGGCCTCTATATATATATATATATATATATATATATATTTATAATTCATAATTTATTTGTCTTTATTAAAAATATCCTTGTGTAGCTCAGAGAAGGTCCTGACCCAATGCCCACAAGGTCTGGATTTGAGTCCCTTAGCCGGCAGAGTGATCATATCCCCATCAGGCACTTGAGCGAGGTCCTTGGCCTCAGCTGCTCCAGGAACCCTGGCTGGCCTTGCTTTCAGATGCTCACCTTGTGTCTCTTTCCTTAAAGTCAAGATCATTTTAACATGGGAGGTGCTGGTTCGATTTGGCTTTGTTCAAGAAAAATAGTATAGGGTGGGGAAACTGTAAGTAGTCATAATCCGCTTTTGGTTAGCTAGTGGGAAAAATTGGTCAGATAATTAGCGATAACTAAAAATGACTCTCCTGAGAGTTGTGCCTCCGTTTGTTTGTCACTGATCACTGCTGCAGTGAACTGCTGTGGAAAAGCTGGAAACGGGGACATTTACTTACACAGGCTTCTCGTACACAATGATAAAATCATGAAAAAACGTAAATGTGTGATATTCAAATTAACATGTCTAGGTGTTCAAAATTTTCCAAAATATCTTCTGGCTATTTTGCAGTTCAGACCATTAAAAGCTTTGTTATGGGCTTGGTCCTTCCTTTGCCCAGCAGTGTACACTGCTTATTATTTAACCAAAGTGTTAGTCATTTTCACATCTAATATCCTGCTGTGTGTCAGAGGCTGATCTTTGACAGTGGCAGGTGGAATATGGAAATTACTAATATTGTTTGACACAATCGACAAAAAGAATAGTCTTCAGTTTACCATTGTGCATTCCTTTTTTGTTGGATTCCATGACACATCTAGCTGCAGAAGCTGAAGATGTGATTATTCTGCAGGCTTGATGCTGGCCTGCATTTCCTGCCCTTTCCCTGTGGCACGCTGTCAGACCAGCTCAGCTGGCAGCTGCTCTGCACGTCTTTGCAGCCTGAGGCATGCTGGGATAGCAGAAGCCACTTCTCCAGCCTATTGGAGGGGGGGTGCCTTTGCCCAGAATGGAGGGGCACTGTTATAGGATGATCAAACCCTGGGATTAAGGAGTGGGATTTGTGAGGGGTGTGGGGTGTCTGGGAAGTGGTGTCTTGCTGCATAAATAGCTGTTGTGCCCTGACTGCAGCTTCACAAGTATTGCATGCACCTGTTTTATGGTTTATACCCCACCTGCTGTTCATCTGGCCAGCTGGGCAGGTGTTTGGGTACCACCAGTCTGCTTCTCTGACATTAAGAATGACTGAAACTCCCATAAACATGGCTGTATTTGTTGCTGGCATATTAGTTTTTGTCACCTTTTAAATGTTTACCTTGATTTTTATATTATTTTTGTAGAAGTAGTAATCTAGATGCTCTGACAAACATGCGGCAGGGGAATAGGCTGTATGGACAGCCTTATACACACCTGACCATTGCACATGTCGAGACTGTGGTATTAAGATGTTTTTCTTCATAAGGTGCCCATCTCCCCTCACCTTCGTGTTTTGGAGTAAATTTTGTTCATTCTACTAGAAACAGAAGTTAACCAGGTCCTTTTTAATGATAGTTAAAAACTACCTTGTAAAGCCAGAGACATAACCATGTGGTACATTGTTAGCTCATAGGACTCAGTGTATTTGCTGGGATAAATATTATACACCAGTGTGTGATGGGTTCTAGTTTTTTAAGTTATAAAAAGGGTACATGACCTACTTCATTTGCAGATGTATCACCTTGTGACCACATAAAAAAAAATTAAACTACATCACACTAAGTTAGAACCATGAGCGTTTTCAGTGACCCAGGAAAGATCTACTTTTCTATTACCACTCTATATTTTAGCCTTTTCAAATAGTCTGTCCGTTTTCTGCTGTAACCTAAGTGTTGTCTTTTTTAAGTCTTTTTTTTTTGTCTGTTACCACGCAATTATAATGAAGTACACGTAGCACAATTTTAGAGCTGGATATTTACGCCAGAGCCAACAATTCTAGTACATTAACTGCTGTGCTACTGGGTACAGGAAGCTGATTGCTGGTTTTTAAGATCTGTGAAATGGACAAAATCTCTGTATTGTTTTCTTTCAGATTCAGGTCAGTTGTTCAGTGGTAGCCGGCAGCCTTCACTATGTAAAGATTCTCTGGCATCAGGTAACTGAAAACAACTGTTCTTGTATCAGTTCGAAGGTAATTAATATAAAAGAGAATTCTGAAGATTGAAAAAACTTTAAACATTCTGAAATGGCTACTGTGTCATCGCTACAAACATGAAGCCTGTAATCTTAGTAATTGTTGATGTCCAGTGGTTTTTCACGGGCAGGTTTGGCCTTCTCCCCTGTCCAGACTACTTCTCCTTAAAGCCCGGAAGCCGACCTTCATCCCCAGGGCCTTCACCGACCCCCTCAGTCGCGGGCTCAGTCACATCCACGTCCAGCTCGGCCCGACACCGTCGGCCCATCATCAGTCCAGCTAGGCTGCACCTGGGCGGCAAGAAGCTGCAGCTCTTCTCCAGTCCCACGGAGCCTGGCTCGCCGTCTGCGTCTCGCTGCTCGCCGGAACCCGGCCTCTACCCCAGCTCCATATTTGGCCCAGAATCCTTGGCCTTCCCTTCCAGCAACCGTGGTATGCAGGAGTAACTACATGAGCCAATAGCGTCTGTCTGCGTTTCGTTAGGTGCTAGCTGACTTTCTCAGGAAATATTTTTGAGGACAAGCCTTGATTTGGTTTGCATCATTTTTTTCATTTGGGGGCCAACTTTTTTTTTTTTGGAGCCCCTGTCATACTGTGTGTTTCTGTGTAACCCACAGCCCAAATTACATGACATGCGCATCTTTCATCTCAGATTTAGTGTCATATCTCGCATGATTTGAACTGGACTCGTTTCTTTAGCTGCGGAGTCTGTAGTCTATAGCACTTTCTAGCACGGTGTCATTGGACCCATCATTCCCAGTTTCAGTGGTTATCTCAGTGGCTCTTGCTACATTTTCAGAAAGTGTTAATGTGTGAGCTAATCACGCAACGGGTAAAGAAACGGGTTTGCAGTTTGAGTATCGGAAACATTTATTGATATGTGTAGAATTTTTCAGATTAGATCCTTGTTTTTTTGTGACTAGTTCCACTGAGACAACGAACACACTCAGATCGCTTTAATGCACAGTGAAGGAACCACTAATCTTTTCTGTATGACCACTATACTTAACGTGATTTAGCTTAGGTGGTCATCTGCCAATAAGCCAAAACTAACCCCACCCTGCATCTTTGGTGGTCAGATAATCTGAGCCTTAGATGTGAACTTGGAAGGAGTTAAGCATCAAAGATAAGTCTGTCTGCTGAGAGCAGTTTTCAGTAACACGGGGCTAAACAAGACACTCAGACACCCACATCTGATGTGAGAGAGAGAGAGCGAGCTTTATTAATCCCTTAAAAGGAAATTATCATTACAGCAACATTAGCATATATAACACATACATCACAAACGGGCATGTATATAAAGCAAACAAAAATAACCAATGTACAATGAGTATCCTGATATGTAAATAATTGCTGGTATGTAGGTAATGTGCAAGGTCACATTAATAATTCGCATCAGAACGAAGTTCCCCTTTCCTGACAATGACACGACCTGCTGTACAGTGCAGTGGTGGTGGGTAGGGATGGTTTCCTGCAGCAGCCCCTGTCAAAGTGGAGCTGGATGAGTCTGCTGCTGTACTGAAGGTGCTCTGCTATTTAAGGATGTTTGACTTTCTCTTTTCACTGTGGCTCTCACCAAACTTTGGGAACTTCAGCTCTACTCATCCTTTATAAGCAAGCCCCCGCATGGATTTGTGTTTCAGGTCGTCTTGAACATTTTTTAAGATCCTATCTCAGGCAACATTCAGTACTTTTTAAATGTTTTCTATGTGAATGTCACAATGAAATATCACGGCTTTTAAATATTTACCTCCACAAGTGAAAGTGAGGAATGATGTTCTTTATAATTGGTTGAAGAATAAATGTGACTGCTGTGGTTGTATTCTAACTGTGTAAATATCTGAAAGGCCAGTTTCTGAAGGCTTCGGAAGTAAAATTATTGTAAAATTGTAAGTTAACATTTTCCCTTCCTCACACCCGCATCTTTTTCAGTAGTCATTTCTTTATTTGGGATGACCTTAGACATGTTGTTTTTCCATAGATATAGTGCTGTAACAAGTTCGGTTCAATGTGTCTGATTTTACCAAAACAGGCACTCTCCATGTTACCTATGGGAAGAGGTCAAAAAATGGATTTAAGCCATTTTGCTTCTGGTGAGGAAGTAACAGTCTGTTAGGAATTTTTGGACCATGTGTGGGAGGTTAGCTGTGTATAAGCATGGGGGGTGGAGGGGAGAACAGGAGGATAATTGACAGTTCAGTTGTGGTCAGAGACTTCAAAACAACCAACATCTGAACAGATGATTAAATACTGAAATTGTGTCTGTTTTCGTCTGTATCTACCTGTATATGACAAGTCAATGTCTCTTCCAGACCTGGGTTCCCTTCTAGAAGATAGCAGTGTGTATGAAGATGTAGAAGAAAAGAAGAAGAGTGGCTCCTCAAACTCTTCTAACTGCATGGTGGACACTACCACCGGAAGAGGCCTGGAAAGCAGAAGCGCACTGAAGGGTGAGTGAGGGAGTAAAGCAGAAGCGCACTGAAGGGTGAGTGAGGGAGTAAA
>JAODLC010000071.1:345493-356609 GCA_026781145.1 Hippopotamyrus pictus | reverse complement strand
GCTCACAGGCAGTGAACCCCCTCCCCCCCCACAGATGTACATTTTCATTTTTCAGTTTAGCCAAATCTTTAGCGCTCCTGGATTACAGCAATTCAGAGCCCTTGGAGAACACGCTCTGTTGAAAAATACTCAGGAGGTATAAAATACTTCACGCTCAAGTGTGACGGTGCATTTTTGTCTAGTGCATTACTTATCTTATTTTTATTACTTTTTTAATTACTTGGCACACTTTATGTTGCAAGTTTTATGGAACTGTCTGTCGAAGTAAAGGTTGTCCCTGCTTGACAAGATGGCCTGAGCGCCTCTGGGGTACTCGGCATGCGCTGCATTCGTCGTGCTTCTACACGTGTTTTCATCATTTCAAAATGTAAAACAAGCTTTCGTGCTTGAGTCGTTTTTGTATTTGGCAGCAATTGTTCCATTAGCAGGGGCAATTAGATGAGAAGAAATACTTGAGTATCGACTGTGCTGGCAGAGCACCCCTGGAATGTGGGCGTTTCGCATGGCCCACACCCCCCAAGCTGCTTGGTCACACTGGCATCCTGTCTGTGGGGGCTGTTGGTCTGTCGGGCTGCCGTCTTGCAGGGAGACTGGTTTGTTAATGCCAAACACGGTGTCCCAGGCTGCAGGGCAGCTGCTCCTGCTCTGTGTTTTGTTTTAAATCTATGCTAAAGGTTCCTGTTTTCCTTGGATAATCCTTGTGGAGTATTTTGGCAAGGAAAATGTACAACACTGTTAATCTGGTCTGGGAAAAGATGACATATTTCTACTTTTTGTTGTATTTGAACTGTAGCTGCTGTGTCAGCTTACATAATTTGTCGTGAAACATGACTCCTGGGTTTATGTGTTTACATGTTCTGTGAATAACCATTTTCTCCAACCTTAACCACAACTTTTTATTTATCTTTTTTAACACAATCCTGAAGTGAAACCTGTCACTTCTGTGTTTGTTAGTGTCTGAACTGATCTGAGTAAACTATTTTGGCACGAGGACTCTTGAGTTTGAAGGCAAATTGAGACCTAGTTTGAAAGCTGTAAATCAGTGTTATTGGATCAGATGTTGCATTTACAGTAACTATATGATTGAGATTCTTTACGTTTCATGAATTTCAGATGCCAAGATTCAGATTACTGTAGCCCCTTGAGATTTTTACGCGGTAAGAATAAACCATGTTTTACACATTTATACAGTATTCATTTATTGTTCTATGAAATCATCCAGGTGTGTAATACTTTCACATCTCCCTGGTTTGACTTATAGTTGTAGATTATATAGACCTGCTTTAGTGACAGGCTCATGAAAACACCTTTCAAATGTGCTGTTAGCTGTAAGGGAAATTCTTGCATTTTTTTGCCCAAAAAAGGTAGAAGAAGAAGAGCATTTGAACTGATGCTGAAACAGTGGCAAAACGGGGCTTTTCTTCCTGGTGCTAATTTAATGGGTGAAAGTTTACATCATGTTCATAATGCATATAAATGATTGTGTTTTCAATGTGCTTTCCCTTATCTAAACTAGAGTAATGCATTTTGAGATAAACTAATCCCGAGAATTTCCTTATACAATATTTTTGGAAGAACAGGACAAATACAAAACCTTTTGAAAAAGTTTGTGATAGTTTGTGTGACAATATAATTATTTGTCTATAATAATCAAGTTGGATACTTGGATGATAATTTTCTGATTTTAACTTTCCTGTTGCCTTGAGAATTTTTGAGTCTCTTGTTTTTCCTCCAAATAAAGGTAAAAACATGAAATTTATCACCAGGTTTTGTTGAAAATAATGATAGAATGACGATGGTATTACACGACAAAAACATGTGTGTCCCATTTTGTAAGGAAGCCTTTCTCATTTTTATTTGTGTCGCTGATGGACTTAATATAGTGTGTTCACTTTTTCTGTGACACAAACATCACCAAAATTGATGATATACAAGCTTATAGCAACAACACATTATCTTCTGGAAAATAGATTTAAATTCATCTGTGAAAGAATAAAGTTTAGTTGGTGAAGTAAACCTGTGATGAATTAAGATGCCAAGATATGAAATCTATGTTGTATTGCAACAGTGTATCCTAACATCATGCCCTGTGTCTTTTGTGTAGACATATTTACAGGTTCTGTAAGTGTTTAAATTATTACAAAAAAATCTTACCCAAAAATACGAAAATAATTTAACACCTTTACACAGAAAGTGTCCTGTCCATTGATTTAAAGAAAAAAATAAAACTTCCCCTCTCCATGAGAGGTCCTGCATTATTTAAGAAATCCAACAAGCTGTGTAGTTAGCAACTGGCTAAATGGAAATGCCCTTATTTTTTTCTGTAATTGTTGGTGTTTTGACTTGGATGGTATGTCAGTTGAATAAAGGTTTGTTTCAACCAAGTATAATTATAACCTTGAAGATGATGACCAAATGCAAACCCAGAAGGAATCATCAAAACACTGAGAGTTTGCTATCTATAGAGAGCTGTGAAATATTTAGAGTACTATATACAATACATAATTCTGAATGCAATTGGGAAGTAAATCATCTGTATAATGTTTAAAATTGATGCTCTTCATAAGTCATTTTGAAGCTAAATTCATTCATTTTTTGATATCTACAGTTTTTACTGTGCATTTAATTATAAAAGTGTGACCATTATTTAAACAAAATCCAATGATAAATGTACATACGAAGACATGGAAATGGTGACGTATTCATGTGATGCCAAACATTCTCTTTTTATTTAAGTGCTGGGTAAAAAAGATCATAACAGATGAAAAGGAAAATTCTATCTACAAAGCTCTTTGTCCCTTCTGTATGAACTGCTCCAACAGAGAATAATTAATACAGGGATAAAAGTGTCTAGCAGGATGTCTGATTGCTTTCATTTTAACCCATGTTGCTTGCTTATTTGCCCCCATTATCCTGTTTATAACCTCTGTTCCCTAAAATACAGGATATAATGTTATTGTGGCTAAAAATACTAAAATTAACTAATAGGTAGAAGTAAACTGTTCACCTCCTGTGCACAAGAATGAGCTATATCACTTGTTGAATTTTTTTTTTTTATCACATTCTCCAACTGAGGGTGTTAACCAGTGCAACAATTAACACACCTAATGTTAAAATGTCATCATAAACTCTTTCCAAAGATTGCTGAGAACAAACAGTAACGAAATCCTAGCCATCCGATCCTATTTAAACCATGCAGACGGATGTGGCTGTAGAAGCAGTAAATGGATATTGCGCATGATTGTCAATCATGGTTATGTAATTGCTTTATTTGATTGGATTTGGGTAGGATAGGAATTTAGCTCAATGTAGTATTTCAAGTGAAAATGCAATAGTTGAAATACTGAAACTCAGGAAAAAACGAAGATTATTTCGCTTGTTAATATTGTTGCTTTAAAAATATTACAGAAGTTTTTAATTTTTAGCTGCCAATGAAGCACTAGGGCAGAAAGTATTTGTTCAGGCAACAAAGAGGTGTAAGATCTCTTACTTTTCCGTCGCTTCCTCAAAAGACCAACCGATCACTATCTTACCTTTTGCAGTCACGCACTATACAGAAATTTTTTATATGTGGGCGATGGCTTCAGATGCCGCAATTCTGATTCGCTGAGCTATCGCTTCCAGTGTATAGGTTGTATGTACTCAGGTTACAGATAATATCCAGGTGTACATGGTAGGAGGAAAGTTATCTAAATAAACTTATTGTGGCAAAAACCGAACCTGGCTAACAGAAAACGTTTGTGATCTCATGCTACATATGCTCAATGAGTTGGTTCTACATCTTTTGAATTTCCCATGAAACATAAAGGCTGCATCTGTAGCTCTATAAAAACCTTAACTTTTAAATCAAAATATCTAGTACATAATGTATCTTCTATTTTTAAACGAATGCGTAATTTTTATTTGTAAGATTCAGACTGCTTCAGGGTTGCCGTCTCTCACACATCATACGCTTTCAGATTCTCACTCTCGCGCAAGAAATCTTACGGCAGTTCTGTATTACATTATAAACCTAAAGCTCGCAAACCCTATGGACTACTTACAATGTAATAAAACACATACATATATTACTTACAGCCACCTGACCATAGATGGCTGCCCCGTTGCTTTGATCAGTCGCTTTGTATTTCTCATGAGAAATCTAGAGTGAAACTTAAGAGAAACGCAGTATGATTTAGAAATACCTGACATGCACGTGTATTACTTTAACATTAATTGCCTAATATTTGATAATATTAACATATTGATAATATGAATATTAAATTTTAACATGTAATATTCCACGAGACCGTGCAATCTAAAAAATAGCAGTGGCTGTTTTCTTGTAATTGTTTTAGATAAATCCGTGTAAACGTATGTGAAAGGTTTTGGTAGCCTGTTGCAATCTAAATTTGTGTCAGGTCAAGACACGTCTGTGACCTTGGCGTGAACTTATACTGATTTGTTAAAACTTTTTGATCCTTTGAGACTTGAAAGCAAAAAGAAATACAGTTAAACGCGCCTGTACCTTTGGTCTATTTCTGTGGGAGGAGTTATCAAGGTAGCTACCTGAACAGACTTTTTTGAGTGGCAGTTTAGGGAGCGGCTGTGAATCTGCCGAGGTTTGCCAGCTTCTCGGGAACTGAAATAATTAAAGAGTGCGAAGCAAGAATGGACGACGTTCAAGTCACAGATGACATCAGTGTCCAGGCCCGTCGGGGCCACATGGATTATGGCCGAGATCCGGTAACGCCGGTAAGGATCATGACTGAGAGCAGCACGGGCAAGACCGATGAAGGCACGGAGGATAGCGCCGGAAAGGACGGAGGTGACCCTTCTCAGAAGCCCCCTTATTCATACGTGGCTCTTATCGCCATGGCCATCAAAGAAAGTCACGAAAAGAAATTGACGCTGAATGGAATTTATCAGTTTATCATCAGCAAATTCCCCTACTATGAGAAAAACAAGAAAGGCTGGCAAAACAGCATCAGGCATAACCTGAGTCTTAACGAATGTTTCGTAAAAGTTCCTCGGGAAGGCATTGGGGAGAGGAAGGGGAATTTCTGGACTTTAGATCCTGCCTTTGAGGACATGTTCGATAAAGGGAATTACAGACGACGCCGACGGATAAAACGACCATACACGCATCAGTCCGTTCCTTACTTGCCAGGGAAACCATGCTTGAATTATTCTGACGGCTGCTGTTCGCATCAGAATGCAAAGTATTTGCAGAACCCATTCGTAAATAATGCATGGTCCCTCTCTCATTCAAGTCCACTTGAGTCAAGAGCGTCAATCAACTACCAGCAGATGCAAACCGGCGACGGAATTCCTTGCCCTGCATCCCTTAGTGGACCCTACAATTCCGCTATGAACTGCTACCATCGCTTCCAGCCCAGCTACGGCGCCTATCATCGACACACAAACGTCCTTGTGCCCCACGGCGGCCCTTACACCGGTATGACCCAACCAATTAGTCCCGGAGGTGGCGCACTGTCAGGTGGCCTGTATCACCAACCGGCCTACGGAAAACGACCTGAACTGTCTCGCGCAGTCTATTACGATTAGTGCGGGGCATCGGAGTGTCTGTCTGCGCTGGCTGCGCTGGCTGCGCGTGTGCAAATGTAGCCGCAGTACGGGCTTAAAGTAGAAGGAATGCTGGACACATGACTGATAAACACCACGTATTAGGCCTATATTAAGTTAAAAACGTATCATTTCCATTCTTACATGATAAGTTTTCTATTAAAAGAAGCATTTTTGTTTTATTTCCCGGTGCTATATTTTGATAGAAGGTCTGTTTCGTGTTTGTTCTTAAAAATTTTTGAGACATACACTCGAGTGTATTACGGGATTAAATGGTTAAATTGGATAAAACTGAGTTTCTCACTTAAATTACCGTAACTGTAACGAGTATTTACAAGGCTAAAAGTTTCCTTCTTGCCTTTGTTGCAGCGGAGTTCCAGGTTGTGATTTGTCGGTTGTTCTAAAAATCTTATAGGTTAATCATCAAAACTTACCCAAATGCTTATGTTTGCAGTTTTAGCTCATATTCGGAAATTTTGTCTTACATTATTAAAAAGGTATCTGTTCAAAATTAGTTTATATTTTTGAGGATGGATGATTTAATTTGTGAGTTGGGATGAAAACAGAAAAATGTTACCGTGTTCTATTGACAATGGCACTGTTTGTGTTTACTGCTTTTCATTAAGTCGTAGCTCAATAAATCGTATTTTTGCATAAAATTGGCAAAAGTGGAATGTGTTGTGTTTTATTAGGTAATAAAGAGAAAATGGTAGCCTATATTTAACATGTGAATCGGTGATAACTTACAGTTTTAAATATTTTTTAGTTTTTACGTATTGTTGAGTCGTTTAATTTTTTTCGCAATGCATTTTACAGTTAACAAAACTTACGTTGTAATTCATTGGTAATACAGGTGAATTTACCTCTGGCGCTCTTATATTAATTGGTAATTGATATTTCCAGGTTCAATATTTTATTTTGCCAGGCGAAGTTGTGTTTAAGATAAAAATATAATATTATAAACTACCATAATTTAAAACACAGTGACCTTTCTACAGCGTAATTGTCCTGATTATATTATTTTGAAATTTAATATGCTATAGGACTGGTGTTTTACCGCAACAGTTTTGAAAATAGTTTATCAAATTACTGAATCTGGCTCAAGGTCGCTTTCATCCGAGATAACAGATTATAGTATTACTCTGGTTTCCTCACAAAGCTCAGTGACACTGTTCACATGAGAGGCTAATTTGCGTCTGTAAATCGTCTGCTGGAATGTAGATGGATGGATTATTATTTATATGTTTATATTGTATTTATATTTCATTTTTTCTATTTTTGTTTCTCTAATATTGCTTTGTTCAAAACATTTACTTCACACTTGATACAATTTTATAGGCATGTTCTGTTGTTATTCATTTTTACAAAATCGGTATTTTTGGACCCAGAGAAGCAGGGTTCCATGCAAAAGCACAACATAGTTCTTGGTAAAGGTGCATCACTTTAAAACTGAAATTGAAATATACTCTAACAGATTTAAATAAAGTGACTGTATTAAAATATAATCTACTTGGATATATTATATTTAAAACTTACAAATACATGGATAATGGCCAGTAAAACACAGTGGGTGGGATTTTTTGCACAGCATTCCAGTTGCTTAGTGGTTCCATAGATATAGGTGTGTCTAGGTCTCGCTTAGACAGTCAGTCTCAGGGAAACTTTTTTTTGCTACATTTTGCTGCCTCTTTTCAATTTGTCTTTCTGTTAGAGTCGGGGCCCCGGACTATTTTTCCTCAAGGGCCAATTTGCATCAACAACTTGGGATGTGTGAGATTTTGGGCCCCATGAAAGCATATCATATTGGGCCCCCAACTCAGCCCATCACAATTATGAAAAAATCATGCAGTCTGGGTGATGACAACTAAAAATAATAATAAATAAATTTCCCAGGTAGCACTTCAGCTTGAGTATGTACAGTCTATAATTACAGTCCAGCTGTTCATAGTAAAATCATTTAACGATAATAAAACTGAAGTCCAAGTTGTAGATCATTGAACCATATGTTTCACCTGTCTGAATGGTATCTGTAGTATAATGTGGTTAAAATTAAAAACCGTTGTTTACTGTAAAGAAATGCGCAAAACCCTGACTACAGTTTGGCAAAAGAAATGTATGTTGACAAACCACAATCCATATCTGCCGGGTTGTGGGGGTCTGGAGGCATGGAATCGACTCAAACTCTGGTCAGCAAAGAGGTAAGGCTCTATACACACCACAAACAGCTGCATCACCACGTTCCCTGAGCCACACTCCATTTGGAAGAATGACCTTTGGACAGATGAAAAAATCTAACTTTTTCGTAAGTCCCAGAGGCTCTGTGTTCACAAAAGACGAAATGATGCTTTCAAAGAAAAGAACACCATTCCTACTGTGAAACATGGAGGGATCTTTAAATATATGTAGGGGACAATAAAATCAGGAGATCATCAAGGCATTCAGGAAAAAACATATACAGACGCTCCACTACTTACGAACAAGTTGCATTCCAAACGGCCATTCGTAACTTGAAATGTACTTACGTTGAAAGTTTGTAAGTAGAGAAGCATCTGTATATAGTCCCCGGTGTTAGAAAGGTCTGTCTCAGTGACAGGTCATGGGTCCTCCAGCAGGATAATAATCCATAAATCATACATATATTATACGACATACATATATTGTAAAAGGTGAAAGAGTTCCAATACTTTTGGCCACTTATGTAGTTGCATCATGTTACCTAAACCTCATCTATCAGAAAACTGATTGTCAGATATCTTTTTAAAGCTACACAGGAAAGAACTAGCACTGTGCTTCAGATGGGGGCTTGTGTTTATGAAGAGAAAGAGCAGGAATCAGAAGAAGTCCATTTTATTTAAGACTGGTAAATCAGTGAATTTCACTTGCTTTCACCCTGTCTTGGGATGTCAGCACTCCCATAAAAAAAAGAAACACCAGTAAATTATTTTCAGTTGGGAAATAATTATGAAGTTCCTTTCAAATTTAAAAAAACAAACAAGTAATGACGCTGTATCTCCACAGAGTGATGCTAGAGAGCTATGAAATTCCAAACCTTGGCATGTTTAACATAGGGGGTCCCAACCCCCGGTCTGTGGGTTGGTGTCCCTGGCCAGGAACGTGGAGGGTTTATGGAGGAATTAGTAAATTTGAAATATAAACTCTTCCCTTCATGTCTAAGGGCATACTCACACTAAGCCCAGTTGCCATGTACCATGCCCGAGCTGACTGACTAACTGGCCCTCCTCCTCACTCCCCTGTCGGTGATTTAGAAATATAAACTAAGTATTTTTGACTTTTTACGAATCTGCATGTTCCTGCTTTCTCTTGGCATCTGAAAAAACTGAAAACGATTAAACTTATCTAAGCGGTACCACCCAACGGATTTATTGGTCCACAAAGTTTTTGAACAACGAAAACCGGTCCTTATTTTAACACATTTTATCTCCATGTTTTAGGGAAGTTTTATTACATGTATTTCATCTGTATTTTCATATGGGTCATGGCTTTTATTGTATACAGGGGGGCTGGAAGCTCATAGCTTCTTTCCTGGACAAGGAAAGCAGGGAATCAAAGTTAACAGTTTCAAATTTAACAGAGGGTAAAATGCCCATGAAGGAATTTTGGGGAGCTGTACAAATATAGTGGCAAATTTCCCAGGTCTTTCATATTTCACAAAGAGTCTTAGTCTAGTCACAGTTTTCCGTTCCTCTGAACTGACCTTCATGCAGTCTACCTTCCATGTGCTCAGTAGTCAGCTCTTACCTGATGTCTTCAGACGTCGGCGTGAATGAGCCCAGTTCTCCATCCTCTCACTTGGAGGGTGAGGGTGGAGGTAATTGTGATGGAAGGAGCAGGATTTTCAAGCAAAAACACTAAAATACTAACCCAGAGCCATGATGCAAAACTCCTCACCCAAAAATCCTAAACCAAGTACTTCACAGCTTATCGCTAGTTGTTTTTGAAGATGCTGCATCTAAGCCATGCCTACAACAGGCTTCACATTGTCTGGTTTTGTAGATGACTGGTCAAAAGTAGACTGAAAGGTCTGGATAGAGATTCAGCATTCCTGCACTAATCTCACAGAACATGAGCATGGCACTGTTAATATACCATTATCATTTTTCATTAGTCGTGTTCCTGTTTCCCCCTGATCTTTTGCTTCTGGCTCTTTCAGTGCAGGACCTCTTCCCAGGGGTGTAGCAACCAGCTTTGGGCCCTGACACAGTACTGTGCTGCCCCCATCCCAAAGCCTCTCCCAAGAAAAAAAGGTACTGAAAAATATATAATTTATTTACTATGTTATATATAATGATTAGGTTAGCTGGTATGCATCTAAGGCTTAAATAGCTGACATTCACTTAGGTAAGCGTGCTTTGAATAATATATCTTGCTGTATGAGGATTAGACTTGAACTTAGTCTTCATTCCAAAATAAAGTACAGTATTTAGAGACGAATTCAAAAGAGAAAAATAAATACGTATGTACAATATATAAAGCTAATAATCAGCAAGGTAAGCATGTTTTGTCTATCCTACTGTAGATAAATGAGAATTTTATGCTTGCTGTCTGTTCGAATTTCACTTGTTTGAAAGCTAACTGCATTACTGCAACGTATTTATTGTTTCACACCTCAGGCTCACCTGTTTTCAGAATTAAACTTGTCAGCAGTTGCGTTCCCTCTTTGCAATTTCTCTCTCGCTCCCTGTGCTCATTGTGCTTCTGAAATCCTGATTTTAGTTTCGGTTTCATTCTGGACTCAGAATCGGCAAAAGTCACTCACTGCACAGGTTATTTACTCACAGGTATTGGCAATAGGGGAGAATGTGAGATTACCCGGCAGATCGGATAGTAGCTGAAGTTTTCAGAGCACTGAACAAGCCCAGGTTGGTGAAGCTGGAATGTCATACCAGTCATATCAGGCTTGTGGGTCGGTACTCAACAGTACGCAGTACCAGCATCTCTTTGTTTTTCTCTTCAGAGTACTGGCATGTGGTACTGAATAACAAGGGGAGTACTGGCACCTAGTACTGAATAACAAGGGGAGTATTGGCATCTAGTACTGAATAACAAGAGGAGTACTGGCACTTAGTACTGAATAACAAGGGGAGTACTGGCATGTGGTACTGAATAACAAGGGGAGTACTGGCACCTAGTACTGAATAACAAGGGGAGTACTGGCATGTGGTACTGAATAACAAGGGGAGTACTGGCATGTGGTACTGAATAACAAGGGGAGTACCGGCACCTAGTACTGAATAACAAGGGGAGTACTGGCATGTGGTACTGAATAACAAGGGGAATACTGGCCTGTGGTACTGAATAACAAGGGGAGTACTGGCACCTAGTACTGAATAACAAGGGGAGTACTGGCATGTTGTACTGAATAACAAGGGGAGTACCGGATTAATTCCCTGATTATCCTGGGGTACAGTCGAACTTCGTTACAACGTACCTCGGGGGACATTACGAATTTGTATGTTATAACCATAGTACGTTGTAACCAAGTCCCTCAAAATGAATAACACAAAATGTATATAAAAAAAACTTTTAATAT
>JAODLC010000071.1:269189-302601 GCA_026781145.1 Hippopotamyrus pictus | reverse complement strand
TGTTAGTGTAGCACAAGCTAAAACCCTGGGTTCCTTTAAATCAGAGCTAGATAAGATTTTAACAACTCTGAGCTATTTGTTAAGTTCTCCCCAAACGAGTTTGAAGGGCCAAATGGCCTCCTCTCATTTGTAAATTTCCTATATTCTTATAATCCATAAGCCAAAAGAGCCCCATATATGTACTGGTGGCACGATTTGATTACAAGATTTCTGAAAAACAATAACAATAATACTACAGGGGGGTGCATTGTTTGGCAAGTCCAGTTTTATAGCTGCCGAGATTATATCTTATTGCCGAGATTATAGATTATTATTATAACTGCCCCCCTTTTTTCAGCCAGAATGAGTATGGATGAAATGTATGTCATGAATGATACACTGTCATTTTGTGGATGAAACGGGTTCTCTGGAATCATTCAATTCTTCTGCGGAACCATGAAATGCATTTAGTCTTTTCCTGAGTCATGAAAGGCCCCTGGGGGGGGGGGGGGGGGTAGTATCTTCCAATGACAGGTGGAACTCCTTGGGCTCATACATTTACCACTGGATGTACTCATGAGTGTCACTGTTTTTATTACATTTTTTTATAATTTTAAGCCAAGCCACTGAAAAATCTTGCCACCAATTCCCTCCAATTGTGCATGAAAATGAGTGCTTGATACTTGGCGCCCCATACAGCATTTGAACAGTTTATGTACTTCACTTTGGGAAGAATGAGTTAAATATGTAATGCCCTATAGGCATGACTTTGTTTTTATTTTTACAAATTATTGCTTATGTTGTAGAGAAAAGATCACTTCCTGCTTGTACGTAGTTTCTTTCTAGTTAACTGCTGTTTTTTTCCCTGTGTATGTATGTATGTAAGTACTATTTTGAGATTTGTAGCATATCTGAATATGTGACATATATAGTATCCAGAATATATTCTGTGGAAATGTTAATTTGATGTTCAATGTCAATAAAAATAAATGTAAAATAAATGAATAAATAAATAAATTTCTGTGTGCAATTGGATTAAACATTTCAGTTTGCCATAGTGGGCTTTACTAACGAATGCAAAATCCCACCTGCTGGGTCAACAGGCTGAGTAAACTGCAGAATTCCTTGTAACGTACCGACATCCAGAGTGTCCCTGGTCTTCTGCCCTCTGCTATAGAACCCCAAGCCCCATACTAATCTTGTGGATGATGGATGAACATTCTAATTACAATTTAAAAAAATAAAAAATAAATACTGAATATGAGCATTTTTGTGTGGTTCACATGGTTAGGATGCTGTGTCTGTGATCAGAAGGACCCAATTTTGTATCCCAGAGGCAGAAGAGACATATCAGAATCAAGGCTTTTAATCCCAACTGCCCCAGGGTCTGCCTTACCCTGCTTTCTGAGTTGTACTTCGCTGCTAAGTAAATAAATGTAAATACGTTTATCTGAAGGGCGTCATTCAACACGTAATCCTGGTCTACATTGCCATCTTGTGGCCAAAATTCGTAATAGCAGTATATAAATCAATCCCTCTTGCAACTGCTGATCCTGGTCAGGGTCGCACAAAATCATAGTATTCACAGCTAAAATCAAACCATCCCACACACCTACTTTATTTGTTTTATCAATACTGGTTGGATAATGGTGTCCTGTATGTATAACTCTGACGGACTATTATTTACCAATGAAGAGTTTTTTGGTCATAGTAGATCTCCCTCCCCATATCAGTAAAGGAATTTTTGATTGTCCTTGTGCTACTCCTACTATTGTGACAGCATTGGGATCCCCCTTGTTCTCTCTCCATACGACCTTTATTGATATCAAAAAGTCAAAGTAGCTGTCACGCACCCCTCCAACCCCATTTCATTGATTGGACTGCAGGTTTGCTGACCCCTGACTTTATTTAGCTTATGTTAAAGTCATTAGCCTAGGGATTCATATACTTTTTCCAACATACCTGTGAATGTTTGAACAATGTATTTAATACACACAAGAACAATTTAATAAAAACAAAAGAAATTGTGTTTGTGCATTATTGTAACTTAGATTAAGGTCACATCACACTTAATGACAATTAATGTAGAAAACCAGGTAATTTTTTTATTTCTGCTTTTCACTGTACTGTACATGTCAGTGTTTACTTGAAAACTACCTACAACTTAATATAGGTGAACAGAACCCCCAAATACTTTGTCCCCAAGGAAACTCAATTTGAGGTATATATTGTCAATTAAAGAAGACTCCCTCCAGCCATACCAATGCACAGCCTGCCTTGCCTGGACACACCTATTGCAGAATCCCAGATCAGACTAAGGGTAATATATGGAACTCTCTGAAATAAAACCGTGGTACTGAGCCTGGTATTGGTAAGGTAATAAAACCGTGGTACTGAGCCTGGTATTGGTAAGGTATTGAGTTTGCTCATTGCCGAAATGTGGGAATCTTTCCTGTCTGATCCTGTTTGTGGATTGTTATTGTGATTTTGTGTTTGTCTCCTTTTGGATAGTTTCTGACCTTTGCCTGCTTTTTGACCAGTATTGTTGAGTTAATTAGATCTGCTAACCATGCACTCAGATGAGAGACCACACTTTTTTGACACAGAGAGTTGACCATAGAGGCAAATAATCCAAATAAAACAGAACAGCACTTTCAAGAACTAAATAACTTTTGCATGCCTGCCTCTGAAATTTAACCCAATAGACATTTTTATTTCCCTTTGAGGTTCATTGTATTAAATTACATTATGAATGTACTAAAGAAGTTTGAGTGAGATATGAGTTCAATTCCAGGCTTAGCCATGTCTGTATCTGAAAGGCAACATGTTCCCCCTAATTTTATGTGGGTTTACTCCAGTCCTTACGTTTCTCACACAAGTTATGTTTCTTATTTAGCTCTAGATTGCTTTTAGATTGCTTTTTGTTTGAATGTGCAGCTTTCTATATGAGACTCTCTCTGCCTGTTAAACTCACATTACAGTAGAAATTTTGCTTCAAGGTGACTACATTTGAGTAAGTTGACAGCAGTATAAGTGATTTTGTATACGTATGATTGTGTATGTGTATATACATTGTCTATAAGTATATTTTCCAGACAGTCAGCAGCCAGTCACACCAGTGCTTCATGGTGCATTCTTATCTGGGACATGGCTGTGCTCCTCAGTCATTCTCTCTGTTCCACTGCAGCACCCTTTTCCATTTTCCCATGACGTCACAGCCACAAAGTCTGGAGCCTGGCTGAAACGCCTCACCTGATCGTGTGACTAACATGCAGTCATGAGCCTCAGCTGACTTGTGAGGTAATATGACACCTGGGCAATTCTCGCTTGTTAAGAGACAACACGTGAGGTATGTTATATTACATTATTCTGTAGACATCGCCTAAACCGAACATAAGAACTTGACTGAAAGCCACACAGCTAATCACCACACAATGAAGATACGTGACGTCCTACTGACACCTCTCCAGAAAAGACTTCTATTTTAAGGTGCTGTAACGTGACCCCCCTGTCACAGGGCACAATTTACGTGTGGTTGGACATAGCAACTCTATTTATACAGCAGAAGTACTCAGTGCATGACTGGGGGTCCAGAGGCCATCCAGATTATGGCTGCAGGAGAACCCTACTTGCTCTAAGGTGCTAGACATTGTGGGAGAGGAGAACCACGGTCCCAGAGACAGGTACAACCTCACCCTGGCTTCAGGAGCATGCTGTGTAGCATACATAAAAACAGGTAATAATGATAAATCTTTTGGCATTAGACGCTGAATCAAAATGAGACCAGGACTTTACTTCATGACATTTGTGATTAATTTAAAAAATGCATTATGGTAAGAAATATTGGGTCAGTATCTGGTTAAGATGCTGATACTATGACATACAAGCTCAGTGGATTGTGTCTTGTGTGTTTTGTATCCATATTCATTTCATACTTATTCATATTATTGCAAGGAGCAGTTGTGTAGGTAAAGTCTGAATCATATAATCGGAAGTTTTATCAATATCTTTATAAGGAAATTGAGTTAAGCATTAAAAACACTAACATTTCAATATATATTTAAATTTCACACATAACATTTGTGGAAACGTCAAATGACCTTTACTTCAATTGCTTCATTTGAAAATTACAATGTTTAGCTACGGGCTTTTAGTTATCCATGGTGCTGTAGTACATTCACAGTGTGTTCTGTTAGTAATGTGCTTCTTTCCACATCCATATCATTTGTACTTTTGTGAGATATTGAAGGCAGCAAGCCTTGCTGTCAGAGAAAGTTTTTGTAGCTGCAAACGAATGCAAAATATAAAAAACTGGTTTTGTATACCCATTCAGTTGTTTCCATTGATATGATTCTGTTTTGTGTGACTGCATAGGACTTCTGAAGGAAAAGCACAATGTGGAAGATAGCAGTAGCATGTAAAATATAGAAGATGTGATTGGGGCAGACTGAGGAAATAGAGGCTTTCCATTGAGAGATAACATTGTTGCTGAAAGTGTGGGAATGCTGTGTTAGCTTTTACAGATGCTGGTGGGATTGATGTACGCCCCCTCATTATGGACGAATTTGACTACAGCGTACATATCTCCGAGCTTGACTGGGATTCCTTTTTCCATGAGTGTGAGGAGTGTGACCTTCTGTCACCAGCAATGGCCAGTTCCGAGGCATCAGGTACAAGCGATGCTGACGATGCTGATAGCTGTCCCTCAGATGGGGACACTGCTGTTGACTGCACCATTGACGGTCCCCCAGACAGTGAGGGGTTACTGGTGGAAAATTATATCAGCATGGGTGACCCCAGGGATCCTGAGGACCTCCTTTCCAGCAGTGAAGAGGACAGGCCACTGGAGGCAGTAAACAGATTCTTTGAGAGGCTAAGAAGTCTGGCGGATCCTGAGGAGTGTCTCGCTTACAGGCCTGCTGCAGAAGCCACTGGGAGCGGGCAGAAACTGGCTGGCTTCATTGAGAAATATCCTGACCATGTTGCACCAAAGGGACCCTTGAAGTCGCAGAAGGACACTAGTCAGAGCACAGAAAGCAACAAGCCATTCTCAGAGGACACATCCTCTGCTGGCGGTGAGAGTGATTGGGAGACCCACGCCAGCGAGTCCATTGGTTTTCCAGTGGAGCTGGTGATCAATGGGAAGAAGGCACTGATGAGGGAGTCTGATGAAGAGACTCGGCTGAAAACTGGAAATAAACTCCCCAAAAGTAACAAAGTGACTGAATATGTTAACGTACCAACTGAGGGACAATCGTTTAACTCCATGCCAGCTACCCACTTATGTTTAGAAGGCCAAGAAAAAACAAGTCCAAGGGAACAAGACGTAAAGGACACACAACTAAGCAGTGAGTGTCCCAGTTTCAGTTCAGCCAACTCAGAAGAAGGCCAATGGCATATAGCAACGAATGCCAGCAGTTTACAATTTGAAAACATACTGCCTGAAAACAAAAACACAGAGAGCGTAGGTAACACCACCAGTAAACACACAGACTGTGACATTTATATACCTTGTGCAGGTAGGAATTCCACAAATCATGAACCAGGGATCATAGTGCCTAGTGATCGTGTGGCTTCACCCATACATGAAAACCACAGTGTTCCTGAGCTACCATTACCTGAGGACAAGTCAGTATATCACTCACATATTCATCCAGTATTTCAGAACAATGTCCAAGACAGTCAGGAAGAGAGAAATAGACCTGATTTACAGATGCATTCATGGGAAGACAGCAGAGTTGACAAAGAAGCAGAGCAGGGTGAGGCCCTGCAGGATAAGCTGCAAATAAACACACTGAAAAAATGCGATGCCACTGACTGCAGGGAAGCTGTAATGCTAATCAACACGGAGGAATTCAGCTGTCTGGGAAACGGCAGAGGGAGTCCAAAGGCTGACAAAACACACTATTTACTGACGAATACTCAAAATACCAGCAAGTTTGACAAAGGAGGTCTGATAAGCAGGACATTTTCCTCAGACCAGAACCATTTGGAAATTATACAGAATACAGAATATCCTTCGTCTCAGAATGGCACATATGGAGTCAAACTAAGGGACAGCTTGTCTGCATCCAAACAAACACAGGTCCATGTAGACCAGAAAGAAACAGAAAATGAACAAAATCTGCAGATATTTTCACAGGACATGAATCCCAGCACAGTAGGTGGAGACTGTCCAGCAGCTGAACAGGAAAGCCCACCAAGCAACTATGACGTAAAAATGAAAGGTGACATAGGGATTCATCAAAGAGATGATATCGAGAGTCTCCAAAGGAGTACACACTACAATGTACCTGTTTCAGAAAATACCTCACCATTAATTGGTAATAGATTTTTTCCTGAATCTGGAGGACAGTTGAATTTTCCTCAAACAGAAAGCAAGCAAAGCACAGAGACAGTATCAAGTATTTTTTGCAAATCTGATTTATCCACAAGTCCACATGAAAACTTAGGCAATATTAAGGGGTCAGAAATGAAAAATGTTCCATGTGCACTTCTGGATCCATGTGGCAGCATAACCATTCAGAGACACACCCATGAAATTACAGCTGTCACTGATGACTCTGAGCTCAGTAGTGAAATCCGTAAACATACTCCAGTTTATGTGGGCTCAAGTTCATGCACGAGTTCAGGTGACCTAAAAAGGACATCAGATGAGAAGAGTGTTCCACTTCCTGATATCAAAAGCAGCAACTATGTTCAAATGGGCACCAATGAACATATGGGTCTAAGTGAAATGTCAGAGTTTAGTACTGAAAGCAGTAATCATATTCAGACCCACACATATAAAGATATATCTCTTACTGACAACTCTGAACTCAATACTGACAGTAGCCCAGAAGTGCAGTTTTCAGAAACAGGGGCAGAACCTGAACCAATCCTTCATGAACAAGGAGAATCCACACGCCCTGTCTATGCTATCTCTTCCTTCTGGGATGAGATGGAAAAGCTAACAATCAATGATATCCTGCATCTGAAATTGGTAAGTAACGCCCAGCACTCCTGCATATCGCCTCACGTGCGGGGCAGCACTGTGACGAAAGCTGTGGACTCAGGCATATTCACTCAGCCGGGGGATTACAAGCCTGAAAGCTCCAGTGGGGATATCTCCAACATTTCAGATATGGAGGAAGAGTTGCTCCTTACTCACAATGTCAGAGCAACTTCCAGTCCAGCACTAAGGGACTTTGTGGACCAGGGTCAGAATGCACAGGGAGTTTTGTGGGACAGTGAGCCGGAGCCCATAAGTATAAGGTCTGACATGGGTTTAGAAGATGACATGTGGACACAATCTTATAAAACTGGTTATGAGCACCTGAACTTCAGCAGTACTCAGCGGTGCCTTAGAAAAATCTGCAAAAACATCAGCGTGCAAAACCTCCAAGCCCTGGGAGTTGAGCCAGGTGTAGGACTTGGGCTGAAAGCTGCTCGTCAGCACGATTCTCTCGCGGAGGGTGCTGCGCCAATACCCAGTGTGAGCTCCATCCCTGCCGCTATGGAAAGCCACAAGGATTCCTCACGTCCACCTTTATTCTGCAGGGGGTTCCTCACAGACAACAATATCTCTTTTCCAGAAATATTTGAGTACTTCTTCAACGAAGAGGAAACTGAGACTACACAGCTAGACAACAAAGAGTCAAGCAGCCCCCCCACTCATGGAAATTCAGTACCTGAGACATATGATTATTTCTTTTCGGACTTTGAGACCGGTAATTTTTTCCTTCCCCTAATCGAAAGAGATAATTGCCAAAATGAACCCGTCCCTATTTTCGCCCACTCACGGTCCAGTAAACGGAGACTCCGATTCTCTACAGAGTTTGATTTTTACCCCCCAGATGACTCCCCCGTCATGTCTGATGATGATGATTTTGAAACAGCCCCAGTGCGAGTTGTGACACACTCTGACCACAGTGGTTTTAAGAACACTGGGAACACTGCTACGCCAGTTGAAATATACGAGGAATTTTTTGAAGACACCACCTGGACTGAAGACCTCTTCTGGAGAAACCCATTCTCACTAAGACGATTGTGCCTCCCAGGACTGACCGGCACAAAGGAAAATCCCAGCTCCTGGTCCCTCAGAACCATTGAGTGCAATGAGAAAAGCCCCCCCAGGACGTCAAAACAGCAGGCTTACAGTCACAACTTAGCACACATCTACCACCTGGAATCCTGGGTCTTTAGACAGATGATAGAACTTCAGGAGCAGCATGCAAATCTTATCACAACACTCACTGACCCAAGTAAGTCTTTTATGATCCTAAATATTGAATAATAATACTCATGCTGTAAATAGATATGACTGTTTTCCTTTGTTAACCTTAATATGTGCATTTTACATGGTCATATTCAAGAGAGTTAGAACAATTGGTCTTCACATTCTTGATTCTGCTCTTACATTTATAAGCTTGTCTAATGTTCTTTACTGTGATAATCTCAAAATCCTTGAAGCGGTGGCTCTGAGGCTTGGGATCTGTGGAGCGTCGGAAGGTTTGAATCCCGTGAATGCCTGGAGAGATCCTACTCCATTAGGTCTTTAACCTGCAATTGCTTCATCCTGGGTATGATGTTAATCTACATCCAGCCCTGCGAGCAGGTCCTCCAACTTACAGGGAAAATTTGGGAGTTGGTGGCAGGATTGGCACTACAGCCACTGGAAAAAACTTAGACTGTCCCGTTCAGAGTAGTGTGGTGCTGAGGCGTCACCTGCCACATGGCTACACTTGGGTTCTCATCCCTGAGGTGGTTTGTCGTGTGGTGGGTGCAGCAACGTGCTGTAATCAGTGCGCACTCCTTACCTCCTCTTTTTATAGTCTTAGTCCTCTATGCCTATTGACTGTACTTATGGTATTCATTAAGAGGCCTATTCTCTCATCAAGCACTTAAGTCAAAAGAGCGCTTAAAAAGTCACAGGCTTTTGAGTTACGCATGTTCTTCCCTCATTAGCACACACACACACCTGCCCGTTTGTAAGCTGAAAAAGAAGTAGAATTAATTCATCAAACAAGAAAAGGGGGTTATGCTCCTGATGATTTTGGCAACAAGCAAAATGTGGAACATGGACTATTTCATTTATATTGTGAACCTAACTGAAATGAAAGCATGGAGGTACCCCACAACACTTATATTTCATCATTCTCACCAGCATAAGGGCCTTTCAACGAAAAATAAAATGTTACAGTAAAATGTAGTGCTTGAATTTTGTGCAGAACAACTGACTTACCTTAACTTATTAGGTCACAGGTGTCAAACTGCAGTCCTGGGGGGCCGGAGCCCTGCACATTTTTGGGTTTCCCCTCATTTGACACACCTGATTCAACTCCTTGTGCTAATTACCACACAGCTCTTGAGCTGAATCATTTAGGGTGGAACAGGGAAAGAACTAAGATACGCAGGGCTCTGGCCCCCCAGGACTGGAGTTGGGCCCCCCTGTATATTGAAAAAACTGTTAAAAAAAAAACTGCTGAAGAGGCATGGGACTTTTTTAAAAGCCCACCACTGAAAGGTCAATGGGACTTTTTTAAAAGCCCACCACTGAAAGGTCAATGGGACTTCATAGAAACCTCCAGCAAATCTCAGTCTAGGTAACTATAACTAAAGTTGATGGGAGAATATGCTTAAGTGAAAAAAGTGTGCGACAATGTGCTTTTCTGACTTAAGCGCATGGGAGAATCGACCCCTATATGCACAGTGACAGTTACTTAAAGGCAGACCAAACATAGTTGGCTTGAGTGTACTGATGTAAGAGCTAGTGACTACGTGACCTCCCTCATTCACCTTCTTCACCTCTGTGCCACATACTCTGTGCCAAACATGACTGGCATAGCTGGCTTGCGAGGAGGAGCAAAAATAGATACATTCTCATGGGATTTAAAGGATCTTTAACTCTCCAAACTGCAATAAGTCTACCATCTGTACCTAGTGCAGTGGTATGCTTTCCTGTCCCTTTAATGCCCTGCTCATGTCTGTCTACGTATGTGGCTACTGCCAAAACCTTTTGATTAGTAGGTCTGCCCTTTCGATGCTCTGCTCCACTTTTAAGTGTTTGAAGTCAATCCAGGAACTTTTTCAGCTGAACTTGATCTTATCACAGTGTAAGAACAGGAAGTCTCCTGACCTACAGAGAGGTGAGCTGTGGGTGATAGGAACACGTATGGAGCAAGTAGGCTATAAAAGGATCTTGTCCCATGGTTGCTCAACTGATAATCATAATCCAGAAGCAGTATTATGGAAAATATTTATTATGCATGTTCTTCGTGTCTTTTACTTTTATTGTGTCTGTTTCTTTTAATGTGAACCATTGTGTACTCTAATTTAGCTTCCATGCAGAACTGTATAAACTGCTTGATCTTCCTGAACGATGAACTGATTATTCTAAACAAAATACAGTATAAAGGAAGAAAAGGTATCTACCAGTGACATCATATCAAAGGATTTCCTGGTCATTGCCTGACTGTGTTAGAGGGAGATGATTGTATTATTTATATTGTTCTGTCACCTTTATCATTGTATGGCTGAAAAATGTAGATGGATGAGGTTTATATGTGCTATATATGTGTTATAATGTCTTTCATTCAGGCAGGGACAGCCGCTTCCTGCCTCTCAGGCAGTCGGACTTGTGTATGATCTGCATTGCCTTCGCCTCCTGGGTCCTTAGGTCTGCCGGTCCTCAAGCAGGTGACACTTGGAAAGCTGGTAAGTATCTGTCCTTCAACATCTCTACAGTCATGAACAGCAGAATGACCCTTCAGCCAACAACAGACTTCATTTATGACAGTGGTCCCATAAGATTATCACTGAGCTGAAAAAGTCCTATTGCCTAGTGAGGTTGTACTGCAGTGCATTGTGTGTGGTGATGCTGGTGTTAACAAACTTACTGCACTGCCAGTTGTGCAAAAGTATAGCACATAAAATTATATACAGTACATACTACTTGATAATGATAATAAACAACTGTGTTACTAGTTTATGTATTTATTGCACTTTGTATCATTATTTTAGAGCAGGGTTATTCAACTCACGGTCCTCGAGGTCCGAGCACTGCTGGTTTTCTAGCCTTCCTTTACCTGTCAGTCAGGTGTGAAGCCTCTGACCAATCAGAATCAGTAATTATTAAACTAAGTACCTGGGAGAACTGAAAACATGGCCTGGATTTGGAATCGGGGTCCAGAGTTTTAGAGGGTACTCCTACTTTGCATAATGTAACTGTAATACTCTCACTTGAGCCTAGGCCATGTTAATTAGCATAGTAACAACAACATTGTAATTATTCTGCATCTCAGTCAACAAATGATTTTAAAGATGCAAGCTTTGTAATGCAATTTTTATTAAGAACTCAAAACAGCAAGCTGAGCAGCTTGCAAATGATTGCCAGTGGTCGGGTATAATGGAAGTTATTTTTCCTTTTGGTTCGAAAGTCAGTAGATTGTAAATGGTGATGATTAAACTACTGACGCTTTTTTGTCTGGAATGCAGCTCTCCTAGCTAACATCAGTGCACTGTCTGCCATACGCTACCTCCGAAGGAGCATCAAGAATAAGGTAGCTCTGGAGGGACCGTGACGCTGGTCAGAAATGTCCTCCCGGAAACCCCCTATTATTATTTGTGTGTCGATTATGAAGTGAGTATATATATTCAGCTAAATTTTTGTCAATATATTTCTTTAATACATGGATACTTAAAGCACCTTGATGTCCAATTTAAAACCAAAGGGATCAGCTGAATAATGAGCCACAGATGTACTGCTTTCTCACTGCATTACTTTAGCACTCTCCAGTTGTGCTGGCTGGATGGGGGCGTCTGTATTGCTCATTTAGCATTTACTCATATAGGCAACTTTTCACAAATGGGAGAAATTTATTTGCTGGCCTAATTTGGCGAATAACACAAGCAGCTACTTTCATATTATTGGTACAAAGTCATACTGTATTCACTTTAAAGTGACCAAAACCAATGAGTAACTGAAAAAGTGAAAGTGAAGCAGAAGTGAAGCAGAAACATAATAATAAAAATCACTGCAAATTGCGTTCGGTGTCAGTATATGATATATATACTCAGTGACGAAAAAGTTAAGCACCCAGACAGAGTGGTGGAAATGAAATGAATCTGCACGTTGTGAAAGGTCATGTGACTGTATTGTGATGATTATAATATCAGATTGAATGAAAAACAGAGTTGGCAGTGTGTGCACACTTCTGGTCCCATGTCAGTAGGGTGTGGCACCCCACCGGGCCTGGATTCATGCAGCGATATGGTGCAAAAGGGAGTCATACAGCTGTTGTATCCTCTCCTGCGGCCCACAGCTGTTGTAACTGGCCCTCGAGATCCTGCAGATTGGCTCTGGGTCTGAGTTGATGTCCGAGCTGATCCAGATGTTTTGGGGAAAGATCGGGGGACCTGGCTGGCCACGGGAGGACATCAACATGACGCAGGCAGTCCATAGACGCACGTGCCATGTGTGGATGGGTGTTGTCTTGTTGAAAAACCGTAGGGTTGAAAAACAGGGTGGGGTAAGATATAAGGACACAGGATATCACTGATGTAGCGCTGTGCCGTCAGGGTCCCCCGAATCACTACCAGAGAAGATCTAAAGTCATACCCTATGGCTCCATACACCATGATGCCAGGAGTAACACCAGTGTGTCTCTCCACAACATTGGTGGGATTGGTCCTCCCCCCTCGGCGCCGCCATACACGCACAAGACGGTAATGTGTGGTGATGCAAAACCAAGATTCATCGCTGAACATGGTACGACCACTCGTCATCAGCCCACGCCTCCCGGTTACGGCACCCCTCCAAACGCAGCCGTCTCTGCGCTGGTGTTAACCGCAGCCTACACATGGGACGGTGAACCTGTAGTCAGGCTGATGCCAGTCATCGAGACACGGTGCGGGGTGACATGGGCTGCTGTAAAGAGTCCAATATCTGTGTCTGGATGGCAGGTGCAGATGTCATGGGGTTCTGTAATGCTTGCTGCACAATATGACAATCCTCACTTGGTGTGGTCTGTCTTGGGCAACCGGAACCTTCACGACGTGTGTGGGTGCCCTCATGTGCCCATTGGTTCTAACATCGGGCCACTGTGACATCTGCATGCCCCACATGCTGGGCAGTTCCACGATATGACCACCCGACCTCATGCAAACCCACAATGTGACCCCTATCAAACTAAAGTGCTGGTAATGCTCTCTAATGCGTCTACGAGGTTATCCTCTGTGTTTGGTGACTAGACCTGCCAGCTCATTGCAAATCAAATCATTTACATACCCATCGCTGGTCTGCACGTGTATCAAATTACATGCAAATCGGACCGTTACTTCTGGCTGCTTAACTTTTTTCGTCACTGAGTGTAGATGGGTCCAATTAGTTGAATGCAGGGTATCCTGCGATGGACTGGCATTCTCTGATGGTCGGCTCCAGGCTCAGTACAACCATCTACTGGGTATGTGGTTGTAAGACAAATTTTTTGATATCAAAAGTACATTCATTTTTACATTTATAAATTGATAGCCTAAATATGATACTGTAAAGCATTCAGGTAAAAATCCATATAGAGTAAAAATTATGTACAATAAATAATACACTATACAAACTACAAATGTGAGCGCAATATAGTGAATATATTGTGTACAAGTGCAAATAATAACATAAATACCAAGATCAATCAAAACCCAAAATCCGTAATTAGAAGATGTGCTATACGTCGAACAGGGTTTTCCAGGGTTAATAGCACTGTGGCCTCACACTTCTAGGCCTGTGGGTGTCATTCCCCCACTCGTCTTTGTGTAAGTAGCTTGCACATTTCCTCCATTTTGTATGATTCCCTTGCTGCAATTCTGTACTGGATAAGTAATTTCAGAAAATGTGAATTATTAGGATTAATCAATAACTTATAAGCATAATTCATTTTCTGATATTGTACGATGAATCAAAATTAATGACAGGTATGTATGTACATAGTGATGCACCGATCCGATACTGGAATCGGTATTGGCGCCGATCCAGATGTATTTGCTGAATTGGATATCAGCCATATGTGACTAATCCACATGTGATATTTACTTATTTATTTTTTAGCAATTTCTAAAAAGCTCCTATTTCATGTTAAATCGATTCGTACAATCAATCGCACGTCAGCTCTTTCCCATTTTTGATGTGATTTTTGCAACATTCAAGCTGACCCCTAATGTGTGACTTCTGCCTGGTGTGACGTCATGTGCATACCCTTCGCAGCAGGAGAAGCGTAACATCATCAGATAAGAGGGTGACGATCTGGAAGTATTTTGCGCATTTAACAACAACTAGTAGTAGAAAGATTTGCAATATTTGTGAAAACAAAGTTTTGAGAGGTGGGAGTAGCATTTAGTGGAAAATCCCACTAAACAAAGTACACGGAATTGTGCAAGACAACAATGAAACAGCTATCAAAAAAGCAATGGATGATTTGGGAGTCTCTATCTTGGGCTGTTTTGCGCATTCGCTACAGCTTGTGATTCACGATTGACTGCTATGTATCGAAGTGAAACCCTAGTTACCCTACCTTCAAGTCATATAGGAGAAATCGTAAATACAACATGAGAGCACATAAACACCACTACAAACGCATATTTACCAGTGGGAAACTCTGGATTTTCCCGAGTTCCGGAGTTGGGGGCGTGTCATTACAACAATCATGGCGGAGGCAATGGATACCTCCACTGTGCAAGGCAGAGTATTTTAAAAGCAGTAAATTTTACATAGCGTGTCATTGCAGAACTCCAAAGTGAATGAATAAAATGAAGTCAAATCTGAATGTTGAGGAGGTGGTTAATAAATTGTGTACTGTGAAAAAACAGAGCTTTTTGTCTGATATATAGCTGGTCATGCTACCTGCTTGGTGTTGGAAAAACGAAAAAAAAAAAAAAAATACAGCAAAACAAAACATAGCTTTTTAATCGCTTCCATTTTGCTCTGACTTGAACACGTCATGTTGTAATTATGATTTTCCAGCTTCCTAGTCGGATCTTCCGAGTAGGACTAAAATGCAACATAAGTGACGATGTTGCCAGTCGGAGACAAATAGTGGGGCATTTTAAGCATTCACCACTTGCATATCCTCACTTGGAAGATACTCAAACTGAACTGCAAATGCCTCAAAAACGCTTAAAACGAGATGTACAAATGAACTGGTATGTTTCTAGTAGCCTAATTAAAGATTTTTTGGCATACATTTTTTCATGTGTATTTACTAGTTTAAAATATTAATAATATATAAATTATAGATATATTACGTATATTTACTTTATTAAGATATTAAAGTAAAAAGAGCTCTTGTATGAGAATCTGTATCGAAATCAGATCAGAACTGAAAAAATATGGATCGGCCCATCCCTATATGTACATATATTTATATACAGTATTAGTCAAAATAAGTATTTTTTGATAAATTGTGTATTGCTTCATTCTAATTTATCTTCTGTAATTCCTCTGTAATTATTTAATTTTTCACTCTTCAGCAAACCAAAACACACCAGTGGTCTGTACTACGAAGTGGGGTTACTGGCTTATCAGGGTAACTTGTCGGATTTAAGGTACCACAGTTTAAATGGATTTCATATTCATTCACTTACATTTTGCCCAGTCTACCTTAAATCCGACAAGTTACGCAGATAAGCCAGTAACCCCACTTCGTAGAACAGGCTCCAGGTACTCAAACTTTTGACTGTTAAATCATACATCTTTATATGTAATACACCTCTCATAAATTTCAATGATGTCACGACAATTGTTGCATAACAGGATAATATTTGCAAAATAGTGGGACTAAAATAATAATATGAATACATTTGACATGCTTACCAAATTGCAGTTGTTTTTTTTTTACAGTCTTGATTGCTTTGGCACATTTCATGAAACAAATTTAATGTAATTCAGGGAGTACTGAATGCAGCATATTACCTGAATTGTGAGGGAGTGTCAATTACAGCACTACGGCCATGTGGAGCGATTCCCTGAGGGTGATCCAGCTCACAGGATCCTCATTGCTGAGGACCCAAGCAGCTGGACCAGGCCAAGGGGATGCTCAGGTAACACATGGCTGTGGCAGATGGATGGCCAGTTCTGGAGGGATATAATTCTCACAACTGTAAGTGCATTACATTTTTTTTTTCAATTGTTAACACACATTTTTGAAAAAGGGCTCATTTTTTCAAAACAGTTAACACAATTCACAAAATCACACACCCAAAGACACTCATGTATCCTGCAAAATGAATCACTCTTCAGATTACGTAAACACTTACTAAAATCAAATATCATAATTGTGGGTTTTAGTTGTGTAAGTAGAGATTTCTGCTGGGACAGATTGCTCAAATCAAAAGAAATATGTGCAGAAACAACAAATATACTGTTGAAACTAAGACATTCCATTTTCCCCCATAACAAATCTGCACAACACATGAACGGCACATATAATGTACAAGTGTGTAAACCAAAAATGTACTGTTTATGGAACAGAGTGAATAGAAAACATCACATATAGAAAAGAAGAACCTTACTGAGATTAAAAAAAAATCTTAGGCTGCATCTCAAGACTTAGCTGGATCTGGCCACAGCTCTTCACTGACGTCACAGGCAATATCCTCATCAACTCTACAGCGTGGGAGGAAACTCCTTCTGTGTCACGTGCCTCTTCCATTGCCTGCTGGAGAGGCATGCACATATAAGGCCAATCACACACCCTCCATCACCACACCAGAAAAACCTCTTCAGTAGGATAGAGAAATGGAGAGCAGGGATGAAGATATTTTATAAGAAATTGTGAGTGGACAATAGACCATTTTAGGACTAGGGCTGCTGGAAGCTGACATTGTTCCAAACTATTTGTGCAGCTCTGCGTCATCCGTGTGTACGAATGTTGTGTAGTCTGTCTGAAAATGCAAGTATGTAGGCTGTAGGATGTTGGAGGAAGACACCACTCTGTGTGATGGTGGTATGCATTGTAATCTTGCCACCATGTTGGCCAGGAACATCTACAATGGCTTTGTGACCAATGATGTTCCTTCCTCATCAATGAAAGTAAACTCCCAATAGCGTCCATTCCCACCAAATAAACAAAAAAATCACAAACTCAAAAACAAGAAAATAAAAATATCACTACAATATATTATTGCATCATTCTGAAAAATTTGTGATCTGTTTTGCATGTGTTACGTGGTTTATACAGTATGATGACGCATATATTGTCTTGGGTCTAAAATGATAACAATTGTATATGGTGATTTGCATATTAAAACATTTAAAATTCGTTGGAAGCAATGATGTTACACACAAGTGACTTCATTGTATAGGGCTTACCCTTATTGCTTTGCAAATGTTAATAGTCATTTGAGAAATGTGCCAAAGCAACTAAGAAAAACTGTAAAAAAAAACAAAAAACTTGCCTTTTGTGTAAGTTTATTTTACTGTGTAATGTTTATTTGACATTGTAGTTCTTGATTTGTGTTGATCTTGAGTTTTATGCAATAAAAAGGAAAACTCATGGCTTGCTGCTTATTATTGGGGAGACATGGTCTCGGGACACGAAAAGGAAGTGGAGCCACCCAGCTCCGAGTCATGGTGGTAGACTTCCTTCATCCATTATCTGCAGGAAGGTTTGTTCTTCTATTGAGTAGGTGGACTTTTCATCTGCATCTGGACACTGAAAGACTGTCTCTCCCAAAGTGTCAGCACCAGCTGGTGCACTTCCTTGTCCAATAATAGGAGAGCTAAACTTCAGCAAACCTTGACAGCTGGAACCTTCCTTTACCTGAATGTTGTTTTGGCATTGGGAGAAATAGCTTGGTCACCCATTGCTCAAGATGTTCATCTTGTGAATATTTACAAGCCCAGGTTTGTGAACCCCGCCAAGACAACTGTCGCCAATGACAACCCATCCAAGAGCCAACCGCTGTGCAAGCAGTGCATTTGGAGGTCCATTGAGCTGATCAAGTGCCTTATGGGCCTGAATAACGTCTCTAACAAGTAACAGCAAAATATTTGCTTTGGGATCAAGAGCTGGAATCTCTGCTGCAATATCCTTGAGGTGAGGGTGGTAGCGAGCAGCTTCTGGGTAGAGATTTCATTTTGATTGTCAGGAAGCATATCACATTCAATAATTGTGGGCAAGAGCAGGCTAGATTGGCCCTGCACAAGTCTTGAGAGTATATGGGAATGCTAAAGATGTAGCCAGAGCCAGAGACTTATTACTTTGATCATCTACGATTGCATAAACTCTGACCCTTTTTTCATGAAACCCCTTCGGGTAATGAAAATGGAGGGAATGGCATTGAATATTCCTGTTTATATCTTGTTCCATGAACTATCCATTTTTCTTGCAGGCTAAATGGAAGTTTGTCTACTATAGGATGTATTCCACAAACTTTGTCAAGGTACAGTAGTCCTGGGATGTGATCTTCACTCTTAGCAGAGTCTATCTCTAAGAGAAGATGTCCAAGTTCACGTAGTAAACAAGGGTCTTTGTAATTCTGGGGAAACATTCCAGCCTATCAAACAGAGCCTTTTCCAAGGCCTCAGGAGAGCCATAACACTCCTGAAGCCTCTCCCACACATTAGTCAGTCCGAGAGAAGGGTTGTTGACATGAACTGCTCGAAGGCGTTTTGCATGTTGTGAAGACTCCTCCCCTAACCACTTGATTAATTAGTCAAGCTCTTCATTAGATGTACGTAAGTCTTGTATAGCATTTTCAAATGAAGACTTCCAACCCCAGTAATCCGCTGGCTTGTCACTAAAGTTTGGGGTTCTTGGAGCCGGGTCTGAAGGGCATAAAAAAATTAAAACAATTAAAAAATAGTGATGCCTGGCGTGCATTGTGTTGCTTTGCCGACTGTAGATATTCCAGGCTCTTGTGACTCTTGAGCCATTGCTGCCACTCCTCCAATGCCAGACAGACTGCCAGCAGTTCTCAATTGCTAATGACGTAGTTCTTTTCAGCTGGGGTTAACTTATGGGAAAAGCACAAGGATGCAGCTTATTATCTGACATGTGCCTCTGGGAAAGAAAGCCCCTACACCAGTGCCGGAAGCGTCCATCTCCACCAGAAACTGTCAGGAAGGATCGGGGATCTGAAGAATAGGGGCCGAGGTGAAACTTCTGCGAAGGTCCAGGAATGTCTGTTCTGCTGCTAAGGACCACTGAAAGTGAACCTTGGTAGAGGTGAGTGCCGTGAGAGGGGCAACAGTGGTGCTATATCCTCGAATAAAACACCTGTAAAAGTTAGTGATACCCAAAAAACGTTGTACCTCCCTCCAATTGCGGGGTTGAGGATCTTCTCCAGATCCATCCAAACCGAACCCTCCCTGAGAATGAACCCGAGGAAGGAGACTGACTGCCAGTGAAACTCTCATTTCTCTGCCTTGACAAATAGCTTATTGACTTGCACTGGAGGACCTCACGAACGTGTATGACGTGATCCTGTTCAGACTGGGAAAACACCAAAATGCTGTCTAAATAAACAAAGACAAACTTGTCCAATTGTTAATCAGCCCTCGGAATACTGCTGGTGCATTGGTCAAACCAAAAGGCATAACCAAATATTCATAGTGTCCAGAGGGCATGTTAAAGGCAGTCTTCCACTCATCCCCCTCGCGGACTCAAACCAAATGATAGGCACTCCGTAGATTCAGTTTAGTGAACCAAACTAGCCCCTTAAAGTACATCAAGAACCAAGGACAAGAAGGGTAGGGGATAACAATTCTTGATGGTGATCTGGTTCAGCCCGCGGTAGTCAAAACAAGGCTGGAGTGACCCGTTCTTCTCCACAAAGAAGAATCCAGCTCCTGCTGGAGAAGACGACGGCCGAATAATACCCGTTGATAGAGCATTACTTATGTACTCTTCCATTGCTTTCCTTTCAGGGACAGACTGACGGCCTCTAGGGGGTGAGGTGCCAGGAAAAAGATCAATAGCGCAGTCGGAAGGTCGATATGGAGGTAGAGAGGATGCCTGGGACTTACGGAATACCTGGTTCAGGTCCAGGTAGTCTGCAGGATTCGAAGACAGGTCAGGAAATTCCTCCTTCTTTTCAGGGACCACTGAACGGAGAGCTGTGCGGAGACACTGAGCATGGCAAAAAGGACTCCAGCCCATAATGGATCCCTTCATCCAGTCGAGGTGAGGATTATGCTTAACTAGCCAGGGGTGCCCTAACACTATAGTGCATTCGATGTCCATCCAGAGTGTGGGCCACCAACTGCATCTGTACAGGATTGGTTGGCAGACTCCACTGGTGGACCAGCGCAGTGTCAATGAAATTATCATCAGCTCCCGAGTCAACCAGGGCGGCGAAGGGCTGCTGAATCTCTCCTTAAGATAGTAGCACCGGTAAAAAGGTCCGTTGAATTGAGGAGGGGAATATTTGAGCTACATCCACCAGGGTCTTCCTTCTTACTGGTGGGTGTGTCCTTTTACAGGGCAGTTAGTGATGTAGTGTCCCACCTGCCCACAGTACAGACAAGCATTGGAAGTCCGTGCCCGTTGTCGTTCTGCGGGGAAAAAAACGGGTCCGGTCCAAGAGTGCTAGCATTGAAAGAGAGAACACAGAACAGATTATTGACAAATCACCTGGACAAAGGTTATCACAAAAGATGTGTCCAGTGTCCATAATACTTACATGGTGCATGACAACAAAAGACTCACTCATTTTCTGGGCCAGTGAACATTGGCCTATGTGTTATAGAACAAGTCTCACATTGTCCCTCCCCTATCCACTGCTCCTTCTGAATTTCCATCGTCATCTGTGAATTTTATGTCTGTCCATATTTTCAGAGAAATCTGGCCTCCTCATTCCATGTATGGTTCCATCCCAAACATTTTTGTGGTTTATGTTAAATCGAATAACTTCATCTGTGTTAATGTCTTGTAAAAAGCAGAATGTCTTGTAAAAAACAAAAAAAAAAGAAAAATTTCAGGGTTTAGTAATGGGATGAGTGTGTGGTTGTGTTTTTGAATGTGACTGAGTAAGGGAGGACACAAAAGGAAGGAAAGAAACAAGTATGGATGAATGGAACAAAAGAAAAATTGATGGGTATAAAGCTTACACATACTGTAGGGGCAGGTATGTGCCAAGTTGGTTACTTTTCTGTAATGTCCTAAAATTCTGTCCTAAGTCTATGGCAGAAATGTTGATTGTTTTAAAATAATTTGTTGACTTGAAAATGGTACATAAACATAGCAGAATGAGCAACATTAACTGCAAAGAAAAAAGTGCAAAGAATAAGAAAATAACGCCTTGCAAAAACATGACAGTGCACTACTTTACATTCACTGTAATTTAAATAGTAATTCTGTGAGGACAGGAAAGCAGACAGGAGGCAGACCCCATATGGCGGGAGACTTGGGTCTTTATTAGTTTGCTGGGTGCAGACAAAGCCAAATCAGAAATCCAAAATAGTAGTCGGGACGGGTGTAGGAAGTCGAAAGCCGGGGAAGTCAGTCCTATGGGCAGGCGGAGGATCGACGGAGATGGGTCAGGAGCACAGGACAGGGCAGGCAGGCAGGGCAGGCAGGAGAAGGCAGGCAGGGCAGGCAGGAGAGGGCAGGCAGGGCAGGCGGGAGAGGGCAGGCAGGCAGGGCAGGCGGGAGAGGGCAGGCAGGCATGGCAGGTGGGAGAGGGCAGGCAGGCAGGGCAGGCAGGCATGGCAGGTGGGAGAGGGCAGGCAGGCAGGGCAGGTGAGACAAGCAGGCAGGATGCAGTAGGCAGGGCAAGCGGGAAAGACAAGAGACAAATGAACGCTCAGTAAGGCTCCAAACCATGGCAAAAATTCTTCGCAACGTGTGTTGCGTGTCGTCCGCTTAAGAAGTGGAGCTACTCACTGGAGATCGCCTGCTGCTGCTACGTCCCCCCAGCGTGGGCGTGACAAATTCCATGACATGACCTATTCACCTTTTGTTAACACAAATTTTAAAAATCTGATTATTAGGACTGTATGAGGAATACTGCTCTCACTTTGTGCAGGGTTGGTCCTTCAAAGACTCTTCTATTGTTCTTTTAAGGTCTTCATTGTCTGAGTCACTCCAAATGACCCTAATGTTTTAGGATCATACCTGTATGTAGGTACAACTGGTTCACTGAAGACCACAGTGGATGTGGATGCTGGGATTAGTGACTGAGACGGGCACCCACTGAGACCTGCCACTGGTTCACTTGCAGTTTCTAAAACTATCACGTCCTCTGCTGGTGAAGAGAGAACTTCCAAGTTGAAGCTGCTCACAGGCTGTGCCCTATGGAAATGTAGGAAATGATTAGATAATTACTGCGACACAGACTTGCACACACAAATATAACTTACCAAAATAATGAGAACACTGCATAAACAGCAAATATAATGAGTCCAGAATAAAAAACAATTACAAATTTTATAATGAGTTACAAAGAATATCACACCAAGAATGTGTAGATTAATTAACTATTATTAAACTCGATTATTTAAAATGTATACCAAAAATGGTTAAAGAAGATGCTCATGTTAGTGATGACCTGAAGAGGCTTCTAGCAGAACTAGCCTTTAAGGTCCTCCAATTATTCTGTATTCGGCATTTTACCTTGTGCAGTATTGAATGTGTTGCGCAAGGTTCTGCAATGGGATTTCAGTCTCACATGTTTTGCACTTTTCCATAGCCATTGCCTCTACCTGAAATAGATTAACATTTGTCATATTTGTAAAATTGAGTACAAATGTAATATTGAAAGTGCTGCTTCTATTTGTGGATCAAATGTAAAGACATCAATCACAATTAATTTGTGTATTACACACAGAGACAGACATGAAATGAATATTACAGATAAGTTATTGAAAATTAACCCTATCTGAATCCTTTAACTGTATCATTGGTATACTAGTCTGTAGTGGCCTGACATAGGCCACAGCCTGGTACAGACCGCTTTCTGTCCGAAGGAACTTAACATTATACCCACTGGTGGGTATGGGTATGGACTGCAAAGCTTTGCTCCTGAAACCCCTCAAAATTTGGAATCCTCCTGTATCCATCAGCGGTGGATAAAAAGAATGCAAAGTCTCACAAAGGTCTTCATGTGTTCCATTTTTATCTGGAAAAGTTATTCTTTTCCTTCCCAGACAAACAACACATAACACATTTCTTACATGAAAAAAAAAATCATTGAGCAATATTACCGCCCTTCTTTTCAATAACAGCAATAAGCCTTCCATTCAATCTGTTAGTTTCTTGATCTGTTGCCGATCAACTTTTTGTGCAGCAGCAACCACAGCCTCCCAGACCCTGTTCAGAGAGCTGTACTGTTTTCCTTCCCTGTAAATCTCCTGCCCCACAAGTTCTCAATAGGGTTTAGGTCAGGTGAGTAAGGGGGTCATGTCTTTATTCTGTCATCTTTAAGGCCTTTACTGGCTAGCCACGCAGTGAAGTACTGTGATGCATGCGATGAAGCATTGTCCTGCTTAAAAATCATGGTCCTCTTGAATGATGCAGACTTTTTCCTGTACCACTGCTTGAAGAAAGTGTCTTCTAAAAACTGGCAATAGGTTTGGGAGTTGAATTTGAGTCCATCTCCAACCCAAAAAGGTCCAATTAGCTCATCTTTAATAATACCAGCACATACCATTACTCCACCTCCACCTTGCTGGTGTCTGAGTCGAAGACAGCACTAGAGGATAACAGGTTCCTGGTTGCTTCATGTTTGATTCTTCTCAAATCTGTGGCAGTTAATTTGCGTCTTTTTTTCTCATCATGTTTCTTGCGACCTTGTTGACTATTTGCAACAAAACGCTTGATGGTTCTATGATCACAGCACATGCATGCACATATACACTAAATGTGAATCAAGACCAGAAGGAGTAGATCTGGCTGGCAGTACCAACTGGATAGCAATAGACATTTAACAAACAGTGGGGGATCACTTTGGTGGAGTCAGAGGTACATTGTTTGCTGGAAATCTGGGCTGACAAGTAGTGCTGTCCCAAACGATTATTCTTTAAACGATTAATCTAGCAATTATTTTTTTTTCAATTACTTGACTAATCTAACAACTAATTTTTCGATTGATCTGATGATAAATTTATTGATAAGCAATTATTCTCAAGTTAGTCATTTAATACAATTCACCCTCTTCCACACACACAAACAAATCTGAAATTCTCATTAACATTTCAATTCATTAAAACATTTCTTAAACATTAGAGCATTAACAAAAAAGGCTAATATTAAGAGATATGTGTGCATGAACCAAAAAATAAGAAAAATTCAAGTCACAATAACAAATAACAGTAACATGAAGAGACATTTAGGCATTACAGGTATTACAGTGGAGGAATGTAAGCATGTCTACATGATTTGCAGTTAGATCATTTATGATCTGCAGTTGCTCTTTATTTTATGACAATATTCCCAGCTGCTGAAAAGAGGCGCTCAGACGGAGTTGAGGTTGCAGGTACAGATAAGTATGATTTGGCCAGAACAGCCAGAGTTGGGAACCTTCATGCATTTTCCTTCCACCACTGTAGGGGGCTATTATCTCCTGCAATGCAATTCTCACTAAAGTAGAGAATTACCTCTTTCCTCACTATTTCATTGTCACCACTGTCTTTATCACGACTGAAGTATTCCCAAACTTTGGAAGACCGCGTGCGAGCCTTGACAAGAGTATCCAAGAACAACTGGGGGCAAAACAAAAACTCTGAACTCTGAAATATTTGGTAAAATATGGTGCATCTTTTTATACATGCAGCACAATTAAATGAAAATCTCTGCATTGCACTTGATAAATCGTTGAGGGCCATGCATCTTCGTGCCCAAACTCCAGATAAGCCACAAAATAAGGACATTAACCTTGAACTCTATTGTGCTGTGAGATAGCACTTTTCTTTAGGAAATAAGTCACTTGGTGATGACAAAAAGCATGCTTGGGGCCAGAATGTTATGAATATGGGATTTCAGTTCTTTTGGTCTCAATGTTTTAATTATGAGAATCAGTTATAACATTAAAATATTGATTTCCTTACCTAGCAGTTTAAACATTTATATAATTATAGGGGGCAGGACGTGAAGTACTACTGGGCAGGGCCGCCCATAAGGGGGTAGAAAGGAGAAGGGGCTCATTCACTAAGGAAATGGAATGATCGCTCCGCCAGCACTAAATATCTGGATCAGGATCAGCGATGCCAACCCTGGACTGAAAATCAAGATTCAAGAAGATTTATTGCCATTTGGGGGTAGCGCCTTATAGATTGACATTAGGTATTGGGATCCCGTGAACAGCAGTATACTGTAAAACAAACATTCACTTGTAGTGAAAGATAAATAATAATAATAATAGGTTACAAATAATTTAAAGTCAATCACTCAATGACTGACTTACCCTTCAATTGTACCCTTAGTGATTTTGTTCAAGATTCAGCAATGACTGATCAACCAATGAGAAGAAAGTACCAAATAAGATATAGTTACACCAAATATCCACTAGGTGGCAGTCAAGTATCACATTACAGGATGAGGTCCACAACATCATGGGCAACCCCTGGAGAAGATGGTTAATTAAGGCTGTTGCAATTACGTGACAATACAATCACGATTATATGGCGCTTGCGCAATAATCACCAGGGCTTCAGATAAGAAGAAGGTCTTCTAATCTGTGGCAGAGCTTGTAAATCTGACAGCATCTAGAAAGACCCGCTCCACTGAGGGCTCCTGTGCAGCTAACTTAATATCAATCCCTCAGATAAGATTCAATGAGCCACAACATAAACCCACCATAAAATGCTCCTTGTTAAACATTTGCTCTTTAGCAAACAAATCACTTCTTGTTAATTACATGGTGCTTGATACTGGTGAAGACCTGGGTTTTTTAACAAAAACCTGGCTTAAATCCACAGGCACTATTGCTCTTGTTGAAGCCTCTTCTGATGGCTTTAGGTTTGTACAGAAACCACGTGTCTCTGGGTGTGGAGGCAGCCTGGCAGCTATTTTTAACACAATGTTAAAAATTGAACACAAAATTATAAAGGATTTTACAACTTTTGAAGCAATGCAAATTCAAAAGATGTTTGACCTGCCCATCTATATTCTTATAGTATACAGACCACCTGGACCATACACTTAATTTCTGACTGAATATGTGGAACTTCTTACTGACTTAGTTATTAACTTAGACAATATTATAATACTTGGAGATTTCAATATACATGTGCACATAGAGACTGATGCTTTCAGCAAATGTTTCCTGTCCCTCCTGGACTCTGATACAATGATATATTAATAATTTAGGCACACTACTACTCTGCTTACCAAATTGTAGCCGTAAGTAAACGTCCGTAAACTACCAAAAAGTCAGCATGCAGACAAATGTTTCTCCCTTGGTGATTATTATTGCACATGCGCCATGTAATAGCAATTATATTGTGACATGATCCTGACAGCCCTAGCAGCGAAAGTAGAAGTTGTCTATCAAAGGGTAGGGGGTGGTGCCAGCAGTTTGATCAAGCCTCTCACTGGCAGATGATATCACTGAAAATTTCATTAAACAAGGTTACATGAGGCCCTTTATTAGTGGAGGCCCCTGGGCTTCAACCCCGGTAAGCCAGCACATTAAAGCAAATCTGTCTGCACCACTTTTAAACATTTAACATAAGTTGCAATACTATTTCTGTTTTATTTGTTTCAGATCTCTCCTGGTATGTTCTGATTTCTGACTGAATACTGTAGATGAGCCTATAGCTGATTGTTGTGGGTAGGATGCAGCATAGGCATCGGCTCATGAGTAACTCATGAGTAACTCATGAGTAAGGTGCTTTGAATCCATCAACAGGTATACACCTGTGTTCACTCAGGATTAGCTAAAGGTCTTTTTTCTCATATTATGCCTTGTCTAGTATGGCTTTTGCTGTTTACACTTTTTCCACAAAACCATTGCTAATGGGTAACAGGGACTGGATGTTACATGCATGAAATCCCACGCAGCTGCAAGGCTTAGAAAGTCACATGAACTGCATTGCGACCCATTGTTTGAGAATATTTCTTCAGACACTGCATGCCGGCTTTAAGCCTGTGGATTATGTCTGCAGAAGTGGTGAAGTGCACCCTTTCCAAGAATCTGAAATAATAGTCAACAGCTACCACTGGCATGTTATTCACAGTGATGCCACTAGAGATTTTGGACCCTGTGAAAGCATATCATATCAAGACCCTAACCCAGACCAATTCAGCTGTGTTTCAAATGTTTTAAAGCCCCTGTCACTCAAGGGCTCTTGGAACTGTCCTCACTTCTCCCTGGTTATTCATCACTGTGTGAATCTGTACATCCATGTCCTCACTTAGCAAACCAAGCCAGTAAATAATAGATTATAATGGATTCTAGACAAAGCATCTGTCATGTCCCATGTGCAGACACAGCGCTAACTAGCCTGATCATTAACAACTACAACTATATCCTGCCTATTTAAACCTGCCTGTCTCAGCACTCAGGTGAAGTATTGTTTGTGACATGCAGCACACTGACAGCTTCTTCAGTCTTTCATCGTGTCCATACCATCCGTTCCGCTCATGTCCCCCGCTGAAGCCCCTTGTGTTCACACTTCCTATTCTCCATGTTTAAAATCAGTCATCGCAAGCAAGCAGATGCTGCTCCAAGCGGCTTTCTCCAAATGGGCACTAGAGACTTATGGTCAGACTCAGCAATGACCTTTTTGCCATACACAGTGTATGGTGTAGAAACATTTGCATTCAAACACTATAGCATGAAGCTTCAGTGAAGTTCTCTGAGCAAAAATTATTGTTCATAATTAGAAAGAAATAGACCAGGCTCTTTGGTGATCGATCCTTATTTGAATTCACTGGTTTGCATCAGGAGATGGGGTGCTGCCGTGGCGCAGTGGTTAGCACTCCTGCCTCATAGCAAGAAGGCCCCGGGTTTTGTCCCCGGGTCGGGCATCGGACCTTTCTGTGGGGAGTTCATGTGCTATCCCTATGGTCCTGTGTGTTTCCACTAGGAGCTCTGGTTTCCTCCGATAGTCCAAAAGTGTGCATGGTAGGTTAATTGGCAACTCTAAGCGTGTGCATGTATAAGAAATATTTTAAATGATATTAATAATGTAAATAATTATTATAGCTGTAATTTGTGTTTCGTTTTAGAGAGAAGCATGAGAGATCCCCGCATTGAACAGGCCATTGGTGTAGGAGAATTGGTGCAAGTTTTTCCTTCAGCTGGAAAAAGAGAAGGGATTTGGCAGCAGCACGGAAAGAGCTCAATCTGCCTTCCCATCAGCCCATTTATTTTTTTTTTAACTAAAACTTAAAAAAATTACTAAATGCAATTTAAACAATATTCTTTCTGTATCCCTCTGTGAAACTGAGGAGAAAAAATCCAAACGGAGACAATAGATTGATAGTGGATTCGGGGGAAAAAAACCTTCCGGTTGGCAATCCAATGCAGTGTGCTGATTGGACTATTGAAATTCAGGTGCCTCTCTCTCAAATGTTGCAGTGTTCCATTCAAACATGTTGGAAAGAAATTCGTTGTGGTGCCCCGCTACATCTCCACTGTGCGCGTTGGAGCAGACCAAGTGCAAAGGGAGGCAGTCATTTCACTCTGTTTGTTTTGGTTGCCAACCGTTCTATAAAATACGGAAAGATAAAAGACATGCTCCTTATTGAACAGATACAAACGTACTTTGCTCCGTATTTTGATCAGGAAGTCAGCGCAAAATCTACAGAAAAATTGAATATTGCGCGATTTGTATTATACAGTAAAAGAAATTGGCTACTGGAAACTTTATGGCATATCTCTGTTAATGCCACAACAATATGTACATATAACAGCTACAATTGCTGTATCTTTTACTAGAAATAATTGCAGAAACTGCAGTATTGCTTTAGCAATTACAAACTGTTAAAAACTGTTTTCATTACGAGAATCAAATGCAAATATTGTTCTGTTAGTAAAATTACGGCATATTTCAATTAATGTCACAACAGTACATACATTTAATACTTGCACATTGTATCTTTTACTAGAAATTAATGCAAAAAATTGTGGTATTGGCTACTAGGAACCTTATGGCATAATTCTGTCATTGCAACAACGGTAGGTACATTTAGCAGTTACAAACTTTTTTGAGAATTAAATGGAAATATTATGGTATTGGCTGTTAGAAAAATTACGGTATACTTCTGTGAAAAGCACTACAAGAATTTTATTACAGTTGAGCAATGTATATTTTATGGAGGACACATGTAAAACATATTTTTTCCTGATTTACAGTGAATCAGTGTAAAAGAAACAATTTAAAACCTTTACAGTTTGCAGTGTTTTACTGTCATGATTTACATTTTTTCATTGTAAAATCTACAGATATTATTTACAGTGTAGTCCAGGATTAGTTTTAAACAGCTGCTCGAAGTAGCCAGCCCAGTGGGTCACAACTGCAGTGGCATCCATAAGGACCATTCCATCACCAGCCCTGACTGCAAGTCTCCAAGGAACAGACTCAACCCTCAACAATCTTCGGGTTCTAGTCAAGGAAAGTCTCCCACATCACATTAGAATCAGAATTCTGTGCTGAGCAGGACGGAACGAAGACAAAGGAGCAGACGTCAGGGTATCGGGGAATTCGGGGTATAATTGCAGGTAAGGAAGGCAAAACGCAGACGGACAATACAATGACCGAACTGGGGAAACAAACTGAAACGGGGACGAAATACAGACGACTAATGACAACAACCAGAAACAGCCGATCACACGAGGGGGTGTGGCTTAATAACTCCAAAAAACCTTTGAAATAATATATGTAGAAAGTTGCACAATTTTGTGCCATGGTTTTTTTGTAATAAGTGAAAATAAAATGACCATAGTAGCCATTTTTAAAACGGTCGAATGTCCGGAAGTGAAATATAAGTGTTAATAAAATGAAAACTAAGCACTTCAAACTATTTCACCACCAGTAATTCATAAACCATCACAGTATTAAGACGAAACACACATTTTTCCATGAGTATGACTGTCGTGCTCTCAAATAGCTTGCTCACTCCTCGCAGAAAAATGTTAGTCGGCATTCTGTACACTCTTGATATGTTTTTCATCTCCGGAGTTTTAGAAGAAAACCATTGAATAAACTGGCAAAGTTACCCTCGTTTGAAAGCTTGATCTCTTATGTACATGAATCAATCACTGTCATTCTTCATTGTCAAGTATTTTTTTTTTTTTTTTTAAATACATGCTCTGCTTCCCTGCTAGCATATCATTTTTTACGCACTGAACTTTTGCCCATGGTATGATGGTTATGTTTCACCATAATAAACTTTTTGTATGAACATCAAATTACAGTGTTACCTGTTTCATCCAATAGAGGTGCGTCTTCGGTTTGCAAAATGGTATGGAATGTGCTGATTGGGCATTGTTTTTCGCGCTGGGGATATAAATGTGCAAATTCTTCTCTGCCGGTGCAGTATTTGTGGGAGTGTCTCGAGAAAGCATCGCGCAGATAGTCTCGGTGAGTTTTCCCAGTTATTTTCGGACGACAACTTTTTTGGGGTAAGAAAAATGGCTCGGAAGACGTTCACTGTTGAGGAAGCGCAGAAGATGATTTTGGAGAGTGATTCGGGGGAAGAAAGTGAGGCATCCGTCGCTGACTCCGTCGATTCGATGGAGGAGGACGCTTTTCTGCGCGGAGAGGATGCAACCCTCGACATGTAAGTACATTTATTTAAAGTTTACATTTTACTCTTTTATTATAGAGACTTTTATAATTCCGTGATTCAGCAATTCATAATTAACATTTGCTTTAGTAACAACTGTATTGCGGTACATTGGGAAAAGTTTCGCGTTGCCTTTGTCCAGCTTTGCGTGTGCAAAGTAATGCAGTGCTTTTGGCTTTTACTTGGGCAAAGTTGCGCGGGGTGTTTGTCAGGCTTTGTGCAAGGTTACGCGGGGCTTTGTTTGGGCAAAGTTGTGTGGGGCATTTGTCGGGCTTTGTTTGCATACAGTTATGCGGGACATTTGTTGGGCTTTGTTTGCATAAAGTTATGTGGGGCACTTGTCGGGCTTTGTTTGGGCACACTTATGCTGGGTAATTGTGGGCTTTGTTTGCATACAGTTATGCGGGGCATTTGTTAGGCTTTGTTTGCATAAAGTTATGTGGGGCACTTGTTGGGCTTTGTTTGGGCAAACTTGTGCGGGGTATTTGTCTGGCTTTGTTTGCATAAAGTTGCGCAGGGCATTTGTTGGGCTTTGTTTGCGTAAAGTCATGTCCGGTACTTGGAATTTGTTTGCATAAAGTTGTGTGGGGCACTTGTCGAGCTTTGTTTGGGCAAACTTATGCGGGGTCGGCTTTGTTTGCATAACGCAAATGTACATATTTTTGTTGCTTAGATCCTAAATATTTTTTCCTTTTTCTTTGTTTTACCCCCCAAAGGCCAGAATCTCCATCTCTATCTGCACCTCAGACGCAGTCTACTCGTGCAAAGAGAAGAAAGGTTAGCCACCCCAGCTCTTCTGGCCCACAAACCAATAGTGGATGGCATAAAGCGGACACTTGTGATCAGGAGCCTCAGCCATTCATGTTCTGCCCGAGGAGGGAACCTGGAGTTCAGCTGGACGTACATCAAGAATACAGCCCTCTTGATGTTTTCCAGCTGTTCTTCACAAAGGCTGTGCTGGCAACCCTGTGCCTAAATACTAACAAGTATGCGAGGCATAAGCACAGCCAGGGGTCCAAGCAAACTTGGGAGAACATTGACCCAGAAGAATTGCTGAGGTATCTTGGCCTCACCATTTACATGGGTTTGGTGAGGTTTGCACACATCAAGGACATGTGGAGGACTGATAAGCTGCACCACCACCCTTTCCCAGCTTCTGTGATGTCATGGAACAGGTTCAAGGCAATCTCTTCGTTCCTGCACATGAGTGATCCAGAAGCTGATGTCACCAACGACAGGCTGAAAGGTACTCCCAGCTATGACCCCCTGTTCAGACTGAAGCCCCTGCATGATGACATCATCGCATCCTGTAAAGCATGCTACCACCCACATCAGAACGTCACCATTGATGAGCGCATGGTTGCTTCCAAGGGTAGGCACAGGATGAAGCAGTACATGAAGGACAAGCCAACAAATTGGGGCTTCAAGCTGTTTGTCCTGGCAGACAGTCTGACAGAGTACACATTCAACTTCAGCGTGTACCAGGGCAAACGGCTTGCACCCAGTGGGAAAGGGCTGAGTTTTGATTCTGTGGTCAACCTCCTTCCTGTGTCTTTTCTTGGAACTGGATATAGACTCTATGTGGACAATTTCTATACCAGCACGGCTCTCTTCACCCATCTCTACTCTCAGAACATTGCGGCCTGTGGCAAGATCAGGGAAAATAGGATTGGCTTCCCTAGAACCAGGGAAAATGATCTACCAAAGAAGGCTCCGCGAGGGGACATCAGGTGGATTAGGGAAGGTCCTCTGCTGTACGTGAAATGGAAGGACACAAGGGAAGTTACCATGTGTTCTTCCATCCACAAGGCTTTCAGTGGACATCGGGCTTCTTGCCGTATGAAGGTAGCTGATGGGTGGAGACGGCAGTGTGTGCCAGTACCTGATGCAGTGTTGGACTATAATAAGTACGTGGGAGAGGTGGACTTATCTGACGCCCTCCTCAAGCACTACACTGTGTCAAAGAAGACTACAAAGTGGTATAAGAAGTTCTTCTACCACTTTGTGGATATTGCGGTGCGGAACAGCTTCATCATCCATACGGCCATCGCCAGGCAGCAGAAGCAGAGGCCTCTCACACAGAAACGCTTTCGGGAGATTCTGTGTGAGCAGTTGTCTGCCTGTGGACGCACTGAGGAGGGGACCCAGCAGGACGCAGCAGCAGTGGTGCCACTGCCACAAAAGCAGATGTGCGTTCCAGTGGCTATCACTGACACTTCTGCTGTGGACTCCAGGCTGAAAGCCACACAGGGCAGGAAGTACTGTGTCCACTGCCACTCCAAGAGGCTAAGCAATAAGACAATTTACAAATGCTTAGCATGCAATGTGCCACTCTGCATAGTTGCAGACCGAATCTGTTTTGCAGAGTGGCATTTGCAGAAAATCACAGAGGGAGGGGCAGTGCACACAGGGGCAGCATTTTTCTTTTGAGCGGTTTTGGATAGGTTTGGCACAAGTTGTATGAATAAAATATAGATTTTCCTCCAAATGTGTGGTGATGTTGTGTGACAAAATGTTTCTTATGGTGTTATGGTGTTCACCCCTGGGGCCCAGCCACCACGTAGCTCTTTAACCACCACGGCCACCTCAGCCCCAGTGATGGGCAAGCCCCCCCCCCCAGCACCCTCGGGCTCCATGCCCTCAGATGTCTCAAAGGCCGTGTGCGCAGATGTATCTGAGGCAGGATTGAGGAGGTCCTCAAAGTATTCCTTCCACCTCCGGGTGATGTCCCCAGG